>CM035593.1:33566380-33850299 GCA_020423425.1 Chrysopa pallens
GGTGTTAAATCGCCATCTTCATCGTTCGCTTTGATTAATTCTGTTGTAAAATCGTATACATTGTCACATTTTACGTATGGTTTATAAGCATTTGAAACAAGTGAATGATTAGTGAATTTATTTAAAACGGATTCAAAAATTAATTTATTGCTAAAACATTCGATTAAATTAACTATAACATGATTTGTATTGTTTTCAGATAGAAAACGTTTAATAATTGTTGTTTTTCCAGTGCTCGTATTTCCATATATGAAAATACATTCAGGTAAAGTTTCATCGACGTTTCCTATGAGATGGTTTAAAGTTATTATTTGTTTTTCTCGACATGGAAATATATTATTTAATCTATCTAATATGTCATTGTCCATTTTAGTTGATTTTAAATACTTCTTGTATGTTTAAATACTTTTGCGTTCTAAATTTCCTAAAATAGAATTAAAATTGAATCAATTAACCGTTCTTCATACAATTTATGAACTTGATAAACTAATTTTAAACGATTTCGAATTGGACATCATGACATTTAGAAAAATACTGGGGAGCCAAAATACTATCTGTTTTCGATTGTAAAATTTTTAAAACTACCTCTAACCTACATAGTTCTACGTTTAGAGTTTAAGCCATTAGAATTCTCAAATATATTAAGCGTTTGAAGAACTAACCTGGGCAATAAACATAATCAAATCATCGAATTGTTTATTATTTTCAGATGGTGTTAAACGAAATAACTCTACAACACTGAGAAAATGCGTGTATTGTTGTAAAAATTCTTCTTTATAAGATTCTGGATCTCGTTTAATTAAATTTTGTAATTGAGGTAAATTATCAGGCAATTGATTATTATGCCGTACCATTATTAGACGTTGAAACAAAAAACAACCAGAATATAATTGATCTAAAAGAAGAAGATTTTAATTAAGTTACTGTTTTAAAAAAATTACATTTAGTTTGCTTACTTTAAGGCATAAAATATAATCTATTTAATAGAAAACATTACAAACACATGTGAACTATTTGTAGGTTAGTTTTCAAAGAAGAAACAGTTGTGAAATGTTGGTAGATTACTGATTGCATATTAGGGTACGTTCAATTTTGCAATTTTCAATTTGAGAAAATTACTGTTTTAATTATTGTTTCTCCCCTGCTGGTGTTTTAAAATAATTTCTCTATTTTCTTATAGATACAGTTGGAAGAGTATATCTAAATAATTTTTATTGAAAATAATTAAGTTATTTTTTATTTACAACTACTTATTTGGACACTTATTCATTTCATCATAATACGCAAATATTAACGTAACGCTTGCTTTGAAGTTTGCTTTGGACTAAAGCAATCACTACAATTATTGAACGGGCCCTATCACAAATGTCACAACTTTTGAAAACTTTTCTAACCTGTAAATCCTTAACTTAACATATATTAATAATGTTAAAAAATATGATAAAAAAACAAATTTTAAGTAAGATATTAGAATATGATTCTTTTTTTAATAATGAGTATTATCATTCAAAACGTTTTTAGGTACTATTACTCCGATACGAATGGTCACAGCTTCTTTAAAATATTTTCCACCGCCACCAAATTATGACGGTAAGTAAGATGTATAAGATTATACCTTTAAATTATTGCGTGTTTATTTCTATTTAAATTTCTAGATATTGTACTACCTGAACGACCCAAATTAAAGTTTTTGGACAAAGTTCCTCAGTATGCCCCAAATATACGGCCACCGAAAATGCAAAAAAGATTGCGGTATATGAGAGGTCCCGAAGAATTACATAACACACTACAGCATAAACAATATGGAATAATTGTAATGATGCTACCTTATACTTATGTTAAGAACAATGATTTAATATTCTAAATAATTTTTAGGCATTGTGTGGAGGCCGTTTAAAATGGGGACACTTAGAAATGGTGCGATTAACATTAGGTAGGCATATTGATACAAATAGAATGTTTTTAACTTGGAGGGTTGATGCACCATGGCAGCCAATTACCAAGCAAGGTCAAGGACAACGCATGGGCGGGGGTAAAGGCGCAATTGATCATTATGTAACACCAATTAAAGCTGGGCGAGTTATTGTTGAATTAAGTGGTAAATGTGAATTTGCTGAAGTTAAAGGATTTTTAAAAGAAGTAGCAGATAAATTACCATTCAAAGCCGAAGCAGTTTCTCAGGAATTAATGGAAGCCAAAAAAACTCGCGAAGAACAATTAGAAAAAGATAATCTTAATAAGTATACAATGAAATATGTCATACGAAATAATATGGGTGGTTGTCATAATTGGTTGTCTCCTGTTGACCATAAATGGTTTGGAAAATATACATAATTTATTAGACATTTAAAAACGTTATTTTTGAAATGTATCTTTTGTTTTTAAACGAGATTAAAAAAATTTTGTTACCTCAGTTTTGTACTTCATTTTTACTCTTAATAAATGTTTACCTTAGTATTATTATTAAGTAGTTGCTAGTATCTATCTCTTTACAAGATTAAAAAACAAAAAAATATTTTTAATTATAAAAAAATAAAAACCAAATTAATTTTAAAAAATATTAAAATTATTTTATTAAATTATAAATAATTATAACAAAATTGATCTCACACGTAGTAAAATTTCATACGAATGATCGAGATTAATATATTTGGTATTACATATGCCAATTTAAAAAATTAAGATTGTTAATATATCATTAGAAAATAGAACTAAGTACATAATAATATTAAAGCTATCATAAAATATATTGACTATTGTAAAATCATTATAAATATATATTCTTACTAAAGTATCAAAAATTATTTTAAAAAGGCGCAAATTGGTACGATTAGATAATTATTTCCATGAATTAAAGTACTTTATTTAAAATTTGTAATAATGTATATACCATAATAGATCTATGTAAAAATAAAAACTCAAAAGCTCTGATAATATACTAATTAAATATATGAAAAAAATTTCCATAACATAATAACTGAAAAAATTAAAGTAGTGAAAAATTTTAGTTATTTGCTTCACACAACTTAATGAGTAGTCTAAATGTATATATATATATTTACTTTTAGTCTAAATATATAGAGAATATTTTAAATAATCTTAATTTATGTGGAAACCCTTCAGTATTTAATTTACTGTTAGCGGATTTTATTACAATAGATAAAATATATTGTCTGATATTATTCAACAAAGTTCAATTTCGCATTGTTAAGTAATTTCTTTAGTTGCATATAATTTATGGATAAAATTTTCCTCCCAATCTAAAATCAAAATCCTGTTAGTAAATTAAAATTATTAAAATAAAATTAAGACAAAAATCCATGGAAATTATAAAAATGATTTGACTCTTCATGAGCCGCACATCAAACATTCATCCTTATTTTCTAGGGAACATACTAATGTTGCCATATTTTCATCAGAAGATTTATTACTTGTACCATTCGTTTGAGCAGTTTTTGTCTCAACACTGACACCATTTGTGGCTTTCTTTAATTTATTTTTATCTACTGTAAATTGAATTGCACTCGCAGCTGGTTTCGTTCGTAAATAATACATTCCAGTTTTTAATCCTAATTTCCATCCATAAAAGTGTATAGTACTAAGTAAGCCATAGTTTGGTTTGCTTACATGAATATTTAGCGATTGACTTTGATCAATAAATGCTCCACGATCTGCTGCCATATTTAACATAACTTTATTAGAGATTTCCCATACAGTTTTATAAATGTTTTTTATTTCTTGTGGAATACTATCAATATTTTGTACGGATCCTTGGTTAGCTATGATTAAATTTTTCATATCATCATCCCATAGACCACATTCAGTTAAATCTC
This sequence comes from Chrysopa pallens, assembly GCA_020423425.1. Lineage (NCBI taxonomy): Eukaryota > Metazoa > Arthropoda > Insecta > Neuroptera > Chrysopidae > Chrysopa > Chrysopa pallens. The sequence goes on from CM035593.1 coordinate 33,570,214, forward strand.
GGATTAAATGATGATTAACAACTTGGAATTCGCCGGATAATACTCGACGATTGTAAATATTGGAGGTAAATGCTTCAAATGATTCATTATTACCTAAAATTTGTGCAGTGGACGCTGTAGGCATGGGGGCCATTAGCAATGAATTTCTTACCCCATGTTTTGCAATTTTTCCTTTTAATTCATTCCAATCCCAAAGATCTGATGGTTTTTTATCCCACATATCATATTGTAAAATACCCTTGCAAACAGGACTTCCTTCATATGTTGAATATGGTCCATCTTTTTCGGCCAATTCACAACTAGCTTCTAACGCTCCATAATAAATCGTTTCGAATATTTGTTGATTCAATTTTGCTGCTTCAGGACTGTCATATGGATAGCGCATTAAAATAAATGTATCAGCTAAGCCTTGGACTCCAATACCAATTGGCCTGTGTCTCATATTTGAATTTTTAGTTTCTGGGACTGGATAGAAATTAACATCAATTATTTTATTCAAATTTTTGGTAGCTATTTTACTAACGTATTTCAATTTCTTAAAATCGTAAGTTTTATCTGAGTTTACAAACATGTTTAATGCGATTGACGCTAAATTACAAACAGCGATTTCGTCTTTTGAAGTGTATTCAACAATTTCTGTACATAAATTACTGCACTTAATAGTTCCAAGATTTTGTTGGTTGCTTTTTTTATTGCAAGCGTCTTTGTACAACATGTAAGGTGTTCCAGTTTCAACTTGAGCTTCAATGATAGCGTACCATACTTGTTGAGCAGGAACACGTTTTTTATAACGACCTTCAGCTTCGTATTGTGTATATAATTTTTCAAATTCTTCTCCCCAACAATCTGACAATCCAGGACAATCGTGAGGACACATTAAAGACCATTCTTCTTGCGCTTCAACACGTTTCATAAATAAATCAGGGATCCATAATCCATAAAATAAATCGCGTGCTCGAACATCTTCACTTCCTGTATTCTTTTTAAGGTCTAAAAATTCGAATATATCTGCATGCCATGGTTCAAGGTAAATAGCAAATGCTCCAGGACGTTTATTTCCCCCTTGATCAACATAACGTGCTGTATTGTTGAACACGCGAAGCATCGGAACTAAACCATTTGAAATACCATTTGTACCAGCAATATAAGTACCTTTAGCTCGAATATTGTGTACATTAAGACCAATACCACCAGCAGATTTTGAAATTAATGCACATTGTCTCAGTGTATCATAGATTCCTTCAATACTATCTTCCAACATAGTTAACAAAAAACAGGATGATAATTGTGGCCTAGGTGTGGCAGCCGCAAATAAAGTTGGTGATGCATGTGTGAAATATTTTTCCGATAGTAAATTATACGTTTCAATTGCGGAATCAATATCTTCGCCGTGTATACCAATTGCGACTCGCATTAACATGTGTTGGGGACGTTCAGCGATTTTACCTTTTACTTTTAATAAATATGATCGCTCTAACGTTTTGAAACCAAAATAATTGTAGGAAAAGTCACGATCGTAAATAATTGATGAATTTAGACGGTCAGCATTTTTTTGGATAATTTCATAATGATAATCAGAAATCATTGGACATGGTTTTCCATTATAATCATTTTTCATAGTGTATAAGTCCGTTATAACGTCTGAAATTAAGAAAATAAAAAATGGTCATATAATTTACGACAATAATAAACGCAAGATATAAAAAATAAATTTTAAAATTTATTCAATATTTTACTTAAATAAAGCAAATTAAATCTGGTAAGCAACTTAACACGCAGTAAAATGTTTTCCTTTTTAGGTTTAAATAGGTAAGAAAATTCACTGATCGCATTTCATTTGTTGCTGATTGCATATTGACTTTTATACATCATAAATAAAATAAATAAACTTCCCCCATCTGTATAACATTAGTTTTTGTAATAATAAAATAGTATATTTTTGGGACAATATCGAAAAGTATGATTTTAATCAAGATTCAAAAACCTTCTCATAAAGAAATGACTGAATTATTTTTAAATTATAATCTAAATTCTAGAACATTTTTCCTAATACCATAATCAATTTTCTGTGTTATAAATACGTATTTCGAGTAATTATATTATCCAAAAAATTGTCACCAAATTCGTGACGAGTAACATCTTTGACGATAAAAGAGTAATTATAATAATAATCAAGATAATATTTACGATTAAGCTAATCGTAATTATCATAGTGGCCATTTTTGGAAATAAAATTCTCTGACTTCCGTGATAAAAAAAAATTGAATAGGAAATTAATAAGATTCAATAGGAAAACATATATTTTACATGAATCTCACAATCTAAGCTACATAATGAAAATTTTATTATAAATTTTCGCCTTATTTTGAATTCAAACAAAATTTACAATATTTTTGGAAATAAAATTCCCTAACAAAATAATCCTATTCAATCCTATAGAAATTGAACAGTATTGAATAGGAAAACACATATTCTACATTACCTAAGGCTCTCATTCATCTTTATTAATTTATTTGTAAGAAAAAATATTTGATTGTGAAAATCACTCTTAAAGGAACGTTTTTACAAGTATTAAATTTTTATTTTTTATCTATGAATCCCAAAATCCTACCTACATAATGAAAAATTTATTTTATTATAAATTTTCGGCTTATTTTGAATTCAAACAAAATTCATTTGATCGACATTTTTTAATTTGAAAATTTGTCCCTTTCTTTTATTTGTAACAGATTAGAAGGAGATTTTAACGATTAATTAATATTTCAAAATTATAAAATTCAACTCTTGAGTAAACTAGTTAGGTTAATTTACAAATTTTCGGATATGATTAGAATATTCAAATACCATACTCTACAATTACTCAGAATTCAAAAGGAAACAAATACAAACTAAAATTTGGTCTTTTTAAGAAAATTTAATAAACTATTATCTCACCACTAAAGACTTTTTTTGTTTCTTTGTGTAAATTTGAAATAGCAATACGGGCAGCAAGAACAGCATAATCATGATGGAGGGTAGTCATTGTAGCTGCCGTTTCGGCTGCTAAGGTATCCAATTCTACAGTAGTTACTCCACAATAAATTCCATTTATAACTTTTAAAGTTATTGCAACAGGATCAACATAATCCATGTTTAACCCATAGCACAACTTTTGTAATCGAGATGTAATCTTATCGAAATGAATTTCTTCTTGCCGACCATCTGTTTATTATAACAAGGCATTAATTTTTTATGAATATAATATAGAAAAATTTAATTTACCTCTTTTGTAAACAAACATCTTTGTAACTTTTGCCGGTTTCGGTACCATTTTTAAGACGTGAATTACTCTTTTTCCAAATTAAAAATTGATTGTATTTTAAAGATGTAAATAAAATTATAACATGCAAAGAAATGCTTCAGTGGATTATCACGTAATTTTGGCGCTCAATTGTATAATTGTCCGTTTTTGTTGCAGTTCATTCGTTTCAAAAAGAAGTAGGGGTAGTATTCAGTATTTTTGGTTATTTTTAAAAGACTGTCTATGGTTGTTGAAAAACATTAGTATTCTAGGGATGGGCAAATGAAAACAACATATCGATAAATATCGTATCGATATTTTTAAACAATATCGATTTATGAAGAGTAAAAAATATCGATATTTCAATTTATTGATATACAAAGTGCCATTACCCAAAAAAATTACGAACTTTAAAAAAATTGACACATTTAGTTTTTTCAGTTTTATTTACGAATTGAAATAAATATTTAAATATTATTAATAAAATCAAGTTTTTAGCCAAAAATGTCAAAAATTGAAAATTTAAACAGCGGTTGGTAATCTGAATTGTATTCAAACCAATAATCATCAAACATCAAAAGTTCTCTTTAATATGCTCTCTAGTTAATCTCCTTCTATTGTCTGAAACAGTTAAATTAATAGTCGAAGCAAGTCTTTCAATCAAATATTTTAAAGCTATTTTAGATAGAACTGGCGTGAAATGTCGACAATTCACTTAAAATTCTGTCGGGTCTGATTTTCGGTCAATTAATGGTTGGTCCAGATACTGTTTTAATTCATTGGAAACACTTTCAGAGCTTGGAATTTCTGCTCTATTTGAATTGAGTGTTATTAATTTTTCATGCCTAAAATAAATTTACGAAGAGCTAGCTTCTGATGATGCTTGAGCTGATCTTGGATCTGGAAACTATCTGGCAACGAGTAACATCTCCTCAGAGAATCATTACAACTAGCTAATTCATACTGATGATGACTACTTTGTAGTCGAAATACGTATTTATAAAATACAAAATAATTTGATCTAGGAAATTGGGAAAAAAAAATTGAAATTTATTCGAAAAATCCTAGAGTTCTCATTACTAATTATAAAAAAAAAAAAAAAAACTTTTCTCAATGTTTTTGATTTAGCCTACCTATGATGTCGTATATAAGTTTTTTTTACAGTATTTTTATCGCCTGACAACAGTATACGTCCTATTCTCTTAATTTTGGGAATCTTTACTTCATAGATCCTACCTAACTCTAGGCCAACGAGTTGAAAGATCTATTAATATATTTCTGAATACGTTCAGAGCGTTTTCATCCTTTTTGACACAGGGTTATAAATCCATTGATATGTACAGATTTTATACATTCTACGTAAAATTAAATAATATAACGGTATTATAAAAATAGTTCAAAAGTTAGCAACGATTAGAAAAATTGATAATAAAATAAAAAACAATCATATTGGTACAATTTTATGCGTAAAATAATTCAAATGTTAACCCAAACTTATAAAGCTCTTTTTAAACGCATATTGCTGTGGAATGAAACGTAATTTATTTTAAAAACTAGTGAATGAAATAAATAAATTAGGCTTAAATAAAAATACTTGCAACCTTGTTTTAATATGAGAACGAACAGATACATATTCCTCGTTTATAAATTATCTGTAATATTATTTGTATTTTAATTGAAAAATATAGAAACATAATAATTCCACTTTTGAATCTCGTACTATTATTACGTCTTGAGTTCATAGATGGGTTTAAAATTAAAACATGACGTATGAGAAATAGTTTTAATAGCATTTGACTACATTTTTTTTAGTTTTCATTCTACACTACACACTACAGTAATATTATTGACAATACTATTCGAACCAATTACATAACAAAATTTAAAAGTTATTCTTATTGTCAAAATAATAAATAGGAAAAAATTTTTTTTTAAAGATGCAAAATTTGTCAAAATGAAAATTTCATCGGTTTTTATAAATTTATTTTTTATTAGTATATCTCTAATTAGTTGTTTTTTATTTGTAATTGGTCTTTTTGATATATTAATAAATAATGAAAACGGTCGACAATGTTTAATGACGTATATGTATGAATGGCCAGATTATACTGTAAGTTTAAAATAAACTTTCAAATTAACATTTTAAATGCACTTGAAACATTTTTACAGAGGATCTATCTTAAAGAAAATGAAAAGTTTCCTCAATATGGTTTGTATGCTTACAGTGAAGGTAAATATAAATATAAATACCACGAATTAAAATTTAAAGGAATACCGGTATTATTTATACCCGGCAATGGAGGAGCGTTTCAACAAGGTAGGTTGATTTAAAATTTTGTTTAAAATAAAATGATTTTAATTTTATCCTGATTTTAGTGCGATCTCTAGCATCAATTGCGCTGCGCAAAGCTATAGCCAGTTACAAATTCCATTTTAATTTCTTCACCGTTGATTTGAATGAAGAATTATCTGGATTGTACGGAGGAGTTCTTAACGCACAAGCAGAATTTGTAAATCATTCTGTTTATCGAATTTTACAATTATATTCAACGAGACCGCCAAGAGAACAACCTAAAACTGTGATATTAGTTGGGCATTCTATGGTAATATTTTATTTAGTCACTTTGAAAACTCTAAATTACGCACTAAAAAGCTCAATAAAAATGGCCGTATTAGGTGACTAAAAAATTACATCAACCGTATTATAAATTATGATTAATTTTAGTTTCAGTTTCTGACTCTTAAATATCTATAAATAAAGAAAAATAAATTGTTAAATAAGCATTTGAATTTTTAGGGAGGAATTGTTGCCTTAAAAGTAATGACAAACATAAAAGATGCTCAAAATGTTGATTTAATAATAACTATGTCAACGCCACATTTACGTCCACCCATAAATTTAGATCCAAGTATGGATCAATTTTACAAATTAATTAAAAAAGTATGGGAACCACGCGCTGATTATTTATTGAATAAAACCGTTATTACAGTTAGCTCTGGTTTTAACGATCGACTGATAAATACTCACTTGACTCAATTTGAGTCCACGTCTATTCATGCAATTGTAAGTTTTTAAAATATTTAGTAAACTATTGCTGTTATAATTCGATTTTTTAATTTCAGACTACAGGAATTCCAAAAGGTTGGGTAGATACTGGACATGTTGTAATTGTATGGTGTAAGCAAGTTATAATGGCTATTCTTAAATCTTTATTTGATTTAATTGACCCAAATACTCGACAATTAATTACTGACGCGAGCACAAGAAAAGAAGTATTTCACCATTATTTGATTCAAGTAAGTAAAATCTATATTCGTTCCAGAACTTTTAACTCAAATTGGTTTGTTATTTTTAATTCCTATCATATTTTATTTCCCTCAAGTTTTTTAATCTTGGCCCGGACTGAAGCTTAATTTTTAATTTCTAAAAAATAAATAAAAGGCCTTTTTTATAATTTCATAAAATTTAGAGTATATAAATAATTAACTATGCTAAATGCTATATCGCGTCTTAACATTGTACCTATATGATTAATTTAGAATAATGGTATCAATTTGAAATACAAAGATGCTTATGGAAATGTAATTCCAAGTACAAAAATAGGCGATTGGATTGAAATAAAAGGAGAACAATCATCGTTTGACTCAATCAATATATCAGTAAGACATGTACGGTGGATTATGATACCAGTTTCACGAGACTATTTAAATAAGAATATTGTTATTCAAGCCCGAAATTTGGCTGAAAGTAATTGGATTTTTTATTGCAGTGCTATTTCAGTAACATCTTCAAAACAGATTTGGTAAGATTAAAGGATAAAATCAATTTTTGAAGAAATTAATTATTATTATGGTTTTCAGTGAAAAAATGTATCATTTATCGCAACATTCTGAAATTGTACCATCGCTCGTTGAAAAACGTCGAGAAATTAATGTAAAACTTCAAGATATTTATAATAAATTTCCAGAAGTTACGCATTTGATTGTAAAAATTCCACCAGATTTGAAAAATGTATGTTTATGTAAAAATTTAATTTATTTTCATTAATATAGCATAGACTTGCATTATAGAAAAGTTATAAGTCAAATTTTTTCATTTGATAACTACTTTTTTATTGGATATGCTTATTATTCTATTCAATCGTTATGTGGTAGCAGATGATGACCCCATTTCTTTTAAACGTAGTTTTTATTTGTTACCGAAATGTAAAAGTTCTATTTTTAGGTGAAAATAGACGTTGATATATTTGATCCAGTATCAAGAAATTTAGACATTGTTGTCCCTGGATGGTATACATTTTTTAATAATCTAATTTTTAAAAGTGTACCTCAAGGAGGTATTAAATATAAAATAAATTTACATAATTTTGATCAAGTTTATAATGCTGCATCATTAATTGTAAAATCTGAATGTAATACGAGTAATTATCAAATTGTAGCAACCTTTAAAGCTCCATGGTCTAAGCAAAGCACTTCTGGATTTTTTAAGTAAGATTGTTAATCATTTTTAGTTAGTTGAAAGAATTTATTAAATTTTGATTGTTTAGTGTTCAAAATAAGAAACCTGTGCCACTAAGTCTTTTTTCATCCAAACCACCAGAATTTAAGTATGAATATTCATATTTGGAATTAAATTTGGATTCATCATGTATTTCGGAAATACGGTGAGTGTGCTTTTATTTTATAATTTTTAAATGTCTATAATATACACTTTTCGTAATTCATTCATAAAATTAATTTAAAAAAAAATGGTTCTGGTACGCATGTGTTAAAAATGGGTTCATTTCATTTAGTATAGTTATGGATAACGGAGAAGAGGAGTGCATTTTAGACATTACAGTACCAGAGGACCATTTTTAAAGTATGCACCTTTTTAATAACATTCGCCTTTTTAAATAAAATATTAAAAATTGATATTTTAAATGCTGTATGTATATAAAGAAATATACAAAAGAAAAATAAATGAAATTTGAAATTTTCAATGTTTAATTAACAAATAAATTCTTAGATCTACCGTAGCTTGAAAAAAGATAACGCCATATTTTGCTTAGAACTTTTACGACCACTATCGCAATTTTTTATTGTAAAAATTTTTCCCTTTATTTAATAATTTTTTTCACACAATTTTATTGAATTTAATATAATAATATAAATTTGTTGTATTATTTTAATCTTCAAAAATAATATTCTCTCCATTTATATTTTTTTAGTGCCACTTTATGAAACAAATAGGCATATGAGATTTTAATATCTTCTCCACTGTCTACACAGTTTAGTGTAGAATAATGCCGTTTACAGAAGGACTATAATTAAACTATTAAGATGTGTTAAAATGTGAACCATTTTGGTATAGGCATTGGTTAATATGAGTGCTTTATCCTAGCTGAAAATAAATTTTTTGACAATTATTGATAGCGTTAAGACTATGGCTTGCATTGATGTTGAGAAATTCTTCCGATAATATGCGAAAATAAGTTTTCGTTTAAAGAGAAAATTACCCCTTACTATCTAACCATCTCTAGATTTTACTCTCTCATCGACATTGCACTCCGAATTAGACCTTTATTAAACATTCATGTATCGGGAGGGTAAAATAATGTTTCATTCAGTAAGGATTTGTTCTTTTTTTAAGTTCTAGAGTTATTGAATTGAGTCCTTTCCACCGTTAGCGTATTTAGATTGCAGTACTGTCAAACTTATTCTCTCCATAATTTTCATTCACTATAATTCGATAGAAATAACATAGAAGACAATTTAGTTAAATTAAGATAAGATTCTCAAAATTTTAAAATGGGTGTAAGTTTAACTTTACGGCTAATCCAATTGATTGTATATACTACAAAATGCATTATGACCCGCCCTATTAATTAAACATTTGACCTTAAGTGGAGCATAAACAGGTTGGTAATGGTGCTGATTTTGTTTATTAAGGGATGATAACAAATGATTATTATTTTCAGGATAAAAAGTAACATAATTGAATCATTAGGTCAAATAACACGACACTATTCAATAATGTTAATAGCAAATATCGGTGCTGTGTTAATATTAATCTTACGTTATCAATTGCTTCAAGATAATTGCACATCAATAATTAACACAACAATAATTCAAGCAACAAAACCATTTTATTTTCTAATAAATGTACAACTAATAACAGAATTATTAAATTCAAATTTGTTTACAAATTTTATACAAACTGATGTAAAGATATTGACAAATGAGAATATGAATTTTACTCTATTACCAATTTTATTGTATTTGGGTGGTATTGGTTTTGTGTTTATGTTATCGTTCGGTTTATGGATTGGAATTATGCTTGGTGGTTCTACAGTACAAAAATTAACACTGAAAGTGATATGTAAACGAATGTTTGGGTTTGTTCGATTATCCGAATGGATGTTAGATTGTATGCAAAATTTTACTTTTGGAATTTTATGTGCTTTAACTTGTTTAGCTAGTACAACTGCTGGATGCTTAGCACTTGTTTTAGCTACTATCTTTTATTTTTTAAAGGTAATAATGATTTTTTTTTTTAAATTTATTTAACCATATTTGTTTTTGTATGTTCATTTTTGTTTTATGTCGGTTTAAGGTGTGTCGTAGCTATTCTTTTGTAATTTCTTGGTCTTAAATGTTTTTATTTGTTTTGTTTTATTTTTATGAATAAATATTTCTGTATCAAAATGACACAACAATATTTGATATCAGTGTTTGGATATTTTAAAAATTGACTGTCGATTAGCCAAATTCTAAAATCTCGAATTTATTCGTTACTTGAGTTTTTCATTGATATAAGTATTAGTATAAGTCGACTATTTCAAAATGAAACCATTGCTTGCGCACTCAAAATCTTCCTTACGTGGTTCAGGTCACGTTCTTAACCAAATAGTTCTCCTCAAAGTTATTTGAACAGTCTCTACTTGACAGTTTCACAACTAAAATGGAATTATTAATACTAGAGATGGGGAAAATATACAGTAATTAAAAAAGTTTATTTTAAGCCTCAATAACCCGGACATCGATTAATCGCAAAATTTTCTATAAATTAAAAAAAATAAAGTAAAACGGGCAAAAATTTCAGAGTTATAAGATCATGGATAAATTCAAATAAAAATGGAATTTTTTAATAAATTGAGTTTGATAATTATACGTAGAAAATTTTAATTATTACTAGCCGATTAATTTGATTTTTTAAAGAAGAACTATCAGCAAATGATGAATTCAATAATTCCAAACTTTATTGATTTTTTTAGTTAGTTAAAATGTATGAAGAGTATTTAGAAAGTTTAATTAAAACATCTGTGATATCAATGATCAAAAAATTTAAAAATAAATTGTTTTCTAAAAATCGTTCGGGAAGTAATGAAAATAAGAATGAGATCATTAAAAATTCTACAGAAAGGGAAACAATTGATAATGCTAAATCATGCGATAAATTAGATGATGGTGAAAATAAACACATTGCAGTTCTATCTCAAATGGAAGATTTTACACTTATTTCGAAACCTGCTAACGGATATGGAATTGGCCAAAATGAAATTATAGAACAAAAAGTTACTTTAGTAAATGACAATTCGAATGATGAAATTACTAATAAAATTTTAAATTTTACGGAAGATGAAAATAAATCTAAGAATGTAAACAATGAAATTACCAACGATAATACTTTAATTCAAGAACCTGAGAGTACTTCGAAAGTTACTTTAAACGATGGTACAGAAAATGACGATAAAATTTTGAAGCTAAAAGACAATAAAGCTGAGGATGTAAATAATGAAATTAGTTCTACAGATATTTCTTTAACTCAAGAAGTTAAAGTTATTTGTAAACAGGATAATTTAATGGAAGTCAATAAAGAGCAATCTAGTCAAGATATTCAAGAACAAAGTCAAGAACATGACATAGAAATAAAAGACTGTGGTAGAAATGAGAGTATATTTACACCCTTGCAGGGTTTATACTTTCATTTGATAATATTTATGATTTTTTGTTTAGTCTCGGCATTAAGTATACCATCTGTATTTACTTGGGCAAGAAATTACAGGTAATTTTTCTCAAATAACTTAATATAAAAAAAGCTTTCCATATTTATAATTTTCTTTATTGCAGATACAGTAAAGTGTTGACAGATGATCCATATTTTATTTCAACAATTATTGTATTTATTAGTGCATTTTATTTATGGGACATTGATATTCCTAGAACTAATTTGTAAGTATAAGATCGGAGTTTAATCTTTCTTTCTCAAAGTGCTTGCTTACATTATCTTACTTAAAATTTCGAATTAATTATATATACTTTATCAGAAAACTAACCGGGAAATATTTTTCTGAATAATTACCTTTATTTTTACTTCTTTTCCACGAAAAACATTTTGACTTAAGCTTTTGTAGTCATTTGGAATTTCCCTTTACCCTCATCTTGTTAATTTCGATTCCAAAACTGAAAAATGCATCATATTTTATTAACACAAAATTATAATTTCATTTATTTTGTAGAAAATACAAAAAAATTTTTGGAACCATTTTATACATAATGGCTGTATTAACTGTTATCTACTCAACGTTAACCGTATACCGTTTATCATATTTCCTATCAATTACTTTACTCTTAGTGGCATTATACCAACGTTTTACACCAATTGACGGAGAAATTGATGATATTATTAATGATAATTTAGACGAAAATAATGAATTAATAGAAAAACTTAAGACTGAAGAAAACGAACAAAGTATGATGAAAAGTAAATTGGACTAAAAAAATTATGTATCGAACAATTATGATTTAATCAATCAAAGCTATCAACTTTTGGGAAAATTTAAATATATTTAATTTATAATAATTATGCCTAATAAAAAATGGTTGTTTAAATATCACAATATTCGAAGCAGAAGTTACTTTATTTCGGATAATATGGTATCAATTTTAATATGTTTAGTTATTAAGAATGTATTTATTACCGCCGATAATTTTGATAAATGATTTTCTTTAGAAATTAAAAAAAATTATTTCCAATAAATACCAAAATAAATTTATCCAATGTTCATTGAGTCTTTTAACATTTCTTTGAATATTTGGATTGAATAAGGATTTTGCATGTATATAGTGATTAAAATATTAGTTACTGTAAAATAACTTACCTTAGTACAATTTTACAGTTTTCCTATTTTTTTTTTGTTTTCAATTTTCATCATTTTCTATATTTTAAGTGCATTTATTAGTTGCAATATTTTAATATTTCGTTTAATACCACTTTTATCTTATCTAATTCTAATCAATGTACGTTCAATAAAGATACTAATCGCAACACCTTATTATGAGTGAACTCACTTTTATACATCTTAAATTCATAATACTGTATAGAACTTTTTTAAATTAAAATACTTCAAAATTGAAAAAAAAATCTATTTGTGGTTTTATTATCACCGCTTCTCTTTTATTATTAGAATATAAAAAAAAACATTTCGCTATACAGAATGTTATGTTACTCTAATGTCGACAATATCTACTTAATACTTATTTTATGATATTAATACTTTATATTTATATTCCAATTTATATTTGATATATTATATTGTATCAAAAGCCAGTAAATAAAATGAAAGTTGGATTATTAATCTATGTTCCTTTTAAAACTAATACTCTATTCTATTAAAAAACGCTTTTAAGTAACACCATTCTAAGTGCCATGAATTCATGTATCAAATTTATATATTTTTCATCAGTATTTAGATTTATTTATTTTTTGTTATTTGTTATTTTTTATTAGAGCAAAAGAATTTATTTGCTATAAATTATGAATAAAACTATTTTATTTGAATATTGTGATTATTTTTAAACCTGAATAATTTTTCTTTAATCTGTTGATTAATTTCAACTATAATGATTTCGAAGCTAAGTATTTGGATGAATGATTATTTAATACTCCAATCTATAATGAATAAATTTAGTCTCTATAGGATGGATGGATTAAGTAAAATGTCGATTCCTTCTTTATTTTAGAGACATACGTTTCTTTGAAAGTTTCAACAAATTTAACAATGAAAAATAGTGCAGTTAGGAAAACATACTTATTTTAGTTGTAAGTATCACTTTCCTTAGAGAAGATTAAAGTCTTGGCGTTTTGGTTGCTTTTTGGTTATTCGAAGTCAAATTAATGATCAGTAAGCCCTAGCTAATAAGACTTAAAATTTGTAAGAAGAGTAAAATTTTTTTCTTAATTATTAAAATTACCAAAAGGCAGCTGTCTGAAAATTGCGCAATTGATTAATATGCAGCAAATGAGACACGGAAGCTTTAAAATTGGGTCAGAGTTTACTATAATAATCGTGAGATGGTAATCAAATACGGAATTAAATCTAGCTTTTGTTCCTTCTGCTAACATGATTACAATGGTTTTGCATATTTTTTTGAAGCGATACCAGTGATATTCGATGGCTGGCAACCAAAGCTCTAAATTGGTAAGACATTTAGTTATAGCAAATACTATATAATAAAATATTTTACAATATGGTAATGACAAATGATTAACCAAACTCCAATCAGATCTTTAACACAGCATTGAAGCTATATTAAATTTTCTCTAGTTTTAATTACTATTTTATTTACTAGATTATCAAATGTTAAATTAATGAGAACTCTACATTTATGCAATAAAATTTCAAATTCGAGACTAGATTAGCTTTTTGTATTATAAATACGTATTTCGAATACAATATAACCATCATCAGTATCAATTAGCTAATCGTAATTATTCTCTTGATTAAAATTACTTTTATATAATCTAAGATGTTATTCGCTAAATCGATAAAAATTTCAAATTTTCACACAATATAAGATTAATTTTAATAATCAATAGAAAACTACGTTTGGGACGAATTTGACTGTTAACTATTTTGATGTCAAAAATAAATAAAATGTTACAGTATTTTTGAAGACAAGTTTATAACAAATTGTTTCACACAAAGCGATAATTATGAAAAATTTGTTTATATCGTATTTTACATACGTTGTTTTTAGCTAATAAATGCTTCTATTTTATTTACGCAACGCTATTAATAAACTAATTACACTTCGCAATATTCAGATGTTGTTAGTATTCTCTGGATTCTGCAGAGAGGGTGATATCCCTATAAATGATGAACTTCCTGTTGTAGTTATATTTAGGATGTACAAAAGTCAACATATGCTCAGGAACAAAAAAATGTAACACCTGAATCTTTCATACGTATTTAAATTTATTAAATACACGATTTTTATGGTTTGTTAAGGTGTTTTCCAGTTTTAGTTTTTATCATTTAAGTAAAATTAATATTAAAAAGAATGAATTATAAAATACATAATAAAAATAGTGTATTTTATAATTTTAAATAAGGAAGAGAGATGTTTACTGTCGCATTTTTTATTGTTGCCGAGTATACATACTCATAAAATTTTATCTAAATTAAATAACAAACTGCATGTAAAATATTTTTTTAATATCCTTCATTTTTATCAGAGGTAAATATAAAGAATTTCGAGTGTATTATCAATAACTATTATCCACACTATTATCAAAAATCGGATAATGCGTACATAGTCTAAAAATTTTATTAAACATGTAAATTAACTGTATAAACAATCTTTTTACAAATTTAGAAAAACGTCATGCCTGTTTTATTTCAATATTTATATTTACTCAATAGAATGAACCCATGTGTGTGGTGTTTAACATTGGTAACAATTGGTATGAAGATCAGGCAAATGTATGCTACTGTTTATCCCCGCATCTTATTTCTGTAAACTTAGCACTTCCATATCAAAAGTACGAAATGTAGGTAGATAGACAGTGCTATGAACATCATAGAATTGAGTTTGTTTTCTTTGGACTCATTGATAAACATTTTTCATTATTTTCTGGTGGTGGAGAAAAGAATATAAACGCAGATGAAATCCCGAAAACACCGATTGATGCTTTGAAAATCTAATAGATACACAGATTTTGAGTGAGAGTCTATTGTGCTCTAATTGTAACTAATTGATTGCTCAAAATCAGCCTTGAACCAAGTTTTGACAAAAATTTTAGACATAGAAACCATTCTTTTCGTTTCAGTGTTAACGTGATACCAGGTAGTTTTATAAATTCCAAAACATAAATTCCATAATTTTAGTATGATTAATAATAAGTGAAACGAACTAAAACCTATAAATATACTTGATATAGGTACTTTTATGTACTTTATAGTCCAAGCAGGTTAATAATCTAAGAGGTGCTAGGTTTACAGAGTTTTACATCTTACAGCAGAGTGGGAGACTAAACATCTGACAAATCCATAGCAATAACCAGTGGCGTGGTGGCGTCATTCAATTCAGAACATAATGTTGTTAATTATGTTAGTCTGTGTCTGACTTATTTTTTTGTTGTTGTTGGTGTCTAATAAAACAATTGTGATTAACCATTTATTAGTAATTATTATATTTAATTAGTGTATGTACATAATTATGCTATTGGTAACATATTTACATATGACTTAAAATTTAATCTTATTTATAAAAAAATTACAGTGTTTGTTTTATTATTAAAAAAAAAATTATGTGAGTTTTTGTTTACATTTGAGTGATTTAAGTGCAATTATAAATATACAGACCAGGATAAGAATTTTTAATATAAACAATTTTATAAAGATAGATTTTTAATTGTAAGTACAAAATTTAATTAATAATCATTAATTTAGTTTTATACTATGTACTTAAAATAATTAAAATCCTATACTTCTATTATTTTTAAGTTAGTCATCAATTAAAGAAATAAATTATGTTTCGTTGACAAATGAACGCATGCGTGTGTGTATTATTGTTAATCGCCCATAAACACAAGGCCCATTATTATATTTTATTTATATTAAAAAAAAAATATAAATTAGAATTCGAAGAAAGAATTTCTGTTGACCTTTTCCGATAACCTTAAAAATGTACGTCATGTTTTACAGTAGATGTAAATATATTTTTCTGTTATAATATTTACATAAATATATTCTGTGTATGTCGGGCTTAAAATAGAAAACGTGCTTTTAAATGAAACTGTACTAACTTTTGATGGTCAATTTATGTACGCACTTGACTCACAAGTGTATATTGGACGAGAATAAACATACATTAGGATAAACCGGAAATAGGATTCTTTATTTATTTAAATATTTTAATATGTTTATTAATTTTATCATATTTAGAATGTTAATTTTGATTTAAATACATCTGCATTGTCTGTTTTCAATAAATCAGTATACAGTGTGTTTACTGTGTAAGTTAAAGAAAATGTATTAAACGATTTTATGCCCTAATGTTTATTTGACTTAAAGCTTGCAAATAAATTTTTGCCGAGCTTCGAAATTTAAGCCAACTTATTGAATGCTAAGCATTAAAATAGTTGGCATTAAGATGATATTCATTCAATGGTAGGGATGAGATTCACACTTTTGCTTATCAAATCTTGCAAGATAGGTATGGTATAATACCCACCGAAGCACCGAGTTTTGAAAAAAAAGTATTTTTATTTGATAGCCCCAAAGTTTGGCATTGGTCCACTGGACTTCATGTGACCGTAACGAGTTAAGGAGGTTTCCTCTGCAGTAACAGAAAATAAATTAGTACATAATGATCCGAATTTTTAGTATGTTACAGTTAAAGAATCATATTATTATATAAAACAAAAATTTGGGTACCTTGCCGATCAATAAAGAGAGTAATTATTAATTAAAATAAATTTAATATCCTTAATTAACAAACTTCTTTTTAGGTTATTTAGTAGTGTATTTTTAATTAATAATTACTCTATTAATTTATCGGCGTGGTACCCAAATTTTTGTTTTATATATTAAAATGTTTTGTTAACTATAACATACTAAAAATACGGATAATTATCTACTAATTTATTTTTTTCTAAAAACTTCCTGAAGAGAATTTGTTGAAAAAAAAATTATTGTTGTACTTCAAAAAAAAAATAATAAAAATCTGTTTCCAATTTGGGTACACAATTATAATAATTAAGTACTCCCACACTTTTCGCGAATAAACATCTAAAAAAAAAAAAACGAAACATGAAAACGAAGTTTTCTTCTTTTTTTTATCGGGGAAATTCTTTGATAAGTCCTACGTTTTCATGTCAAGATTGTTTATATATCAAACGTTACATTTATTGGCTTGCATTCCTCTGAAATAAATGTATGTGGTGTAAATTTGCATACGGCAATAGAGACCAATATAAGATCTCTTATCCAAGAAAATTTAATCTGGATATAAGAAAATTATAAAATCCAAAATTTTCTGGTAAATATTACTAAAATATAAATTGATTATAAACAAAAGTTTCAGTATCTCTTTTTCAAGAATGAGTAACCAAGAGAATTTAAAGATATTTCGTATCATAATAAAAACAATACAAACACTTCTCTAAAAAGGAAATACCATGTGAATAATATTCAACAGAATGATGATTATTTTCAGGAAGTTTGTTTGCAATTATAGATAAAAAATTGTTTACTGTATCTATAGTAGACATAGCACATAGAGTTGCCACACCAATAATAATAAAAAAAAAACATAAGCTAATGAATTAATGACCCATACCCATACATATGTAAATTAATATGAAATACGCATTTTATTTGATAAGTTTTCGGGGACCATATATTATGAATGACTCATTGTTATTGCACGCATGTGTATCTACTTATTATATAATTTTTTATATTAATGAATATGGTTTCGTAGATTATCTTGTTTACTAAGTTTTATTCAATTCAAAGCTCATATGTCAAGCGACATGTGAGCTTTGAATTATGCGACCGAAGTTTAATCGTAATGTTTTTATATTTATAGTATAAAATAAACAAGAATTTGAGTTAATTTTTCGAATTTTAAGGATGTATGCAGGTAATAGGGTTATATGACGAAATTCCCCTGATAAAATCTTCCCAAAAAAAGTTTCTTACACAGAAGTGACTATCAATTAACATGTAAGGGCTAAAAATCATTGGCGGGGAAGTAGACCTATTAGTCATTAAATTTTTGAACTTAGATTTTTTAGTATTTTCTAGGTATAGTGTTCTTTCCACCCATCAGTCGAAATTAACATGTGGTTATTGAATTATTAACGTCTTAGATACAAGAAACAATAAAAATTGACGGAGAAGTAGACCTATAATTAGTCATTAAATTTTTCAATTCTTCGATTTAAAGTGTTGGTTATTGAATTATAAACATCTAAAGGATTAGAATCAATAAATTTGGCGGGGAAATAGACCACTAAGGCATTAAATTTTTTTACGTAGAATTTTGAAAATTTTCGAAGTGGCTGGATAGATCCTTTTGAACGTTTAATCCTGAAGAATTTCTAGTTATTTGTTTCTCACGTCATAAGGATCATGTATAACGCAGAAATATCTAGAAACTAGATCTGTGAACACGATAATCGAATTTCTAATTTTTTTATCGAATTTTTAAAGTAGGAGCCTCTCTGAATATATTTTCATATTCCAAGCGTCATATTAAGTGGTTCTGCCTACATTGAATTTATTTATTTTCAATATATATCTCAATTTATTTTTTCTTTACAGGAGAAAAAATAAATTTTTTTTCATTTAAATAACTAGTCGGAACTTCATATACATAAAAAATCCGTAGGCCCACTGTAACTAAATACCAAATACGTTCATACCTGAGCTAACTCTATCTCAAATATTATCTGCGTAGTTTGATTACTGGGTAAACGTATGGGCCTTACGTACCACAGCTCAACGGTACTTGCTCAATCCCAAATACTCATACATGTGCTAATTCGATTACAACGATCTGGGTAGTTTAATCACAGGTTTAATCGGAGAGATAATGTCGTGCCACCGTTAATAGGATTAGCATATTAACATGTTGCGATTTTATTGCCATAAAAAATGAATGGCCATTTTAAGGGTTGAAAATAATTTTTGTAAATAAAAAATTGTATACAGTCATAACTCGAATTAAGTTGTCTCTAAACTGTCTTTTTCTCTAAATACCAGTTAAAAAAATATTATCAACTAGCCAATAGAGTTTAATAATTTCTAACGAATTACGAATTGTATTAAAAAAATTGTCTATACGACGGTGAATTGGTGACTAAAAATTTTTTTCCCCGATTTGAATGCTGAAAAACTTATGTTACGCCCAAAAATTAAGTCGGATACAAGATGTTACAGCTTGAAATACTAAAATTACTTTATACTCAAATACACCAAATAATATTTTTATGTTTAGTTAAGTAGAAAAAAAGCTTTTAATTATATACAAACACATGCATGACGGCATATGCATTGCTTATTATTTTAGCCGCTTTATAATTATATTTAATGCGAAAAAATTTAAAACTTACATTGTTTTTTTAATGTGATAATTGCTAATGTTGGTATGTGTATTCGACTATTATGAATAATAAACTTTTTAGTCCTGGAACTAGTGGCGAAAAATACATTTTCTTAAATCAAAAATGATAATTAAAAATTAATTTAACCGAAAGGTTGAAATAAATAAATTGGGTTATTTTTATAATAAACTGTTCTGAAAAATTGTATTATGCAATTAGGATTTTGACGTTACTATTATGACGTAAATATGTTTTTAGCTGACTGCGGAAGGGCTATGTAACTATGATTTGGGAAAAAAACCATGGAACTGGTTCATTCTATCTAACCACGTTTATCGTATATGTACTGTGGTCACGAAACTATGCATCGCTACAGTGCATCATGTTTTTGGGCCAAAACGACCTGTTGCAATTCTGGTTTTTGTTTTGGGAACGGCTATGTATTAAGCCTTAATAGTTAGAACTGAGAGTAGCCGCCATTGGGTCTCTTATACCTAGATCTGTTAGTCCTCTGTACCCTTCTTGATACCATGCTATCATCTGGAAGCAAGGGTGTTACGAAGTGTAATGTCCTGCGGTTAATCTTAAGCGTATATAGCCACAGAAAAAAGCCCAAAATTTTTTCTCACTAATAATCCCATGACCAATTCAATGTTTCAGACTCAAACATTTTGATTTGGGAAACGAAACTATATATACATACCTAAATTCCTGTTAAAAGAATCATTTTTTCTTTAGCTGTATCCTAGTTCGTTTCAACTGAACACAGTCAGCTTTATTTTGCGTCACAAACATTTTGCTTCTGGACTATGTTGTGGTAAATCGTGGTCAATTGACCGCATGTTTATTAGCGATTTGAGACATAACACTCTCTTTTATTGTGAGAATTGTTAACACATTTATCTTGACACACACATGAAATGATTTTATTCTTAACGTACGTACTACGTACATTGTATGCTGTGGTTTAACCACAAACAAGTGGTGTATTCTTGTTAATGTTATTGAGCAAGTTTCATTGTAGTAACATTTAAAAAGTCAAGTGTATTTTATTTCTTTGAAAGTGTGCAATGAATAATAGAGGTTTGTTTTTTTGGATGGGCTGAATGAATCAATGATTTTTTTAAATTTTAATCTTTATTTTTTAAAAAGTTATTGTTTGGTTATTATCTGTATTTTCTCTGAAAAATGTCATTTTTATACTCTGATATATATACAATATGTCTGAGTATATTATTGAAGCCTCAAACATAATTTTGATATGGGTTTTCATAGAACGCATATCCGCGCCTCGTCAAAATAAAATTTAAAAATTTTGGTGACGGATTCTAGACATAAAAAGTGAGTTTAACTTCGTTCATGAGCAAATCGGCCAATTGAGTCCAAATTTTGAACGGTAAAAGATAGAAGAAAAATTCAATAACAAAAAATGTTTGTTTTCTGATAAGTAACAACTTTTGTTTGAAACATTTTATCGTAAAATGCTTCAATTCGTCACAATTTTAACTCAAACATTTATAAGTATAATTATAATACATATTATTATTATATATCTATTTATAACTGTATGGAATGGATATTTACAGTATTTTATGATTAAAAGCAGTTCAAAAATTGATACTGAATCATATGTCGGGCTTCTAAACAATTAACTCTGTTATTTGATATCTTCACTTGTTTTAAAATCATTTTTTTGGATTTAAAGATTTAAGCTTGTTTTTTTTGTTTGAATCTCTGAAACTATTTAGCCGAATTTGAAAAATTATGATTTCCTTATGATAGCCCAATACTTGGTTGATTGTATTGGTATTTAACATCACGGTATACGCATTTATGCCCGCATGGCCCGCACTTTAAAAATAAAATTTCTCGGCGCGCGATGGGAGCTATAGAAAATTGCCTATACAAAAAATGTTTAAATTTTTTGTTTGAATCATATTTTCATGTATATAATGCATTCATTTTGTTTTTGTTTTTATAAAAATTTGACATAATGACTGAATTTGTTATATTTCACATCAAAATGTGAAACTTGACTCAATAACATAACAAAACTTGAAAATTAAATTAAAATTTATTCAAAAATTAGTATAAGATATGTACTTCTACGACAGAAAAGCGCCCCGGGTACCAGCTAGTTTTTTTATATTTTCGAAAACGAACAACTAAATACAAATTTATTTTAAATTCTTGAATTTTACGTACTTTGAAATGGTACAATCTTCAATTTGTAACAAGGAGAATGAAGATAGACAAAATAGTACTCGCATTTAAATTTAATCACAATATTTTAACCAATTAAATACAATTAGTACTTTCCAGCTAGACCTTTTAAAATTTATTGCACACGTCAATTTCTTAAAAGATAAAACTTTTATTCACACTTTTCTTCTAAAAGTTAAATCAAAATATTGAATTGTACTAAAATAAATAATTTTAGCTTTTCCCAATTAGTTAAAAATTTAATTTACAATAATGTTTATATAATAAAAATATAAGGCATTAAAACTAAAAAATTACCTAATGTTTTAAACACATCATGTGTTATAAAAAATATTGTAGGTATATTTATTTAAATCTTAATAGTAGAAACAAAAAATTAAGACCATAAAAAATACTTAAATTTAATATCCAGCTGACTAGGATTAATATAAATTCGACTTTTATTTTTTGATTTTACTGTACAACCAGTTACACTGCTGTGATTTCTGTGTGTAGTTAAAACAATTCAAGGATTCGCAGGTATACATTTTTTTTTTCTATTAATACAAAAATATTAAATAATATAAACATTACACTGACTTCAAAAGGCGTCTGTTTAGAAAAATATTTTTTGAATGGAAATTTTTATTGAAATTTTTTAATGCTCTTTCTTTGTTTGAAATTTTCCTAGGTCGTTCTTTTTATAAATAATTTTTTAAGATTTAATTCGTGCTACATATAAAATATAGCTTTTGTCGTGAAATATTTTTTTTATAGTCGAACCTTAATAAATCGAATTCATTGATAATTTTTATTTTCATACACTTAGTTTTATTTTATCTTTCTGGCAAAGTTGAATTTTTATGGACTTGTTACTTTTACTGGCAGATTAAAGATTTCTCTAATGCATGAGTTAAGGGTTTCCTTATTACCTTTTTTTTTTTATTATAGATTGAATGTTATATATCCCGATATAAAATTTCAAGGATTTATCAAGAAAAATAAATATAAAGCATTTTTTGAGGAAAAACCATTAAAGTAGCATTCAAAAACATTTTTTCTTATATATTTTTTTTTTTTTTTAATTTTCGAAATTTTCTTTTTATGAATTTGACGACCAAAGAATTATTTTGTTTTTTAAATTTTAATTATAAAATAATACATGATTTTTATAATTTATTCAATTAAAAATTAATGTTAATGGGCGGTCACCGTGTGTCAAAATGTTTTCATTAGTTTCTAATGTTAGGAAAACATTATTTTACCAATCAAATGATATAAAATTATGTGAATGGTGTATGATTTAACATAAGAAATAACTTATTAACAAATTTAAATAAATAATTATTTATGACAACTGAACAAATAATTATATTTTCAAGAATGTTTTGTTACAAATTTTTGGATACTTTTTAAACACGGTAAAAAATTATGTATTTTATAAATTACATAAAAATATGTATGCAAGATTCATATGTCACATTTTTTGTTTGCCGAGTATACATAATACGTTTATTTGGAACGGGTGTATGAAATATTAAATATTAAATTACAGTGATTACTGAAACTCTATACAAAAAAATCTACACATTTAAGTTTTGGATCCCAGCTGTCTATATATCTTATATTATTAATTCATTTCATGTTAAATGTAACGATTGTAACATACAAATAACGTTTATTAGAATAAGTTTAAATGAATATTATAGAGTAGGATCTAGAGGTACTTGAGTGTGTGGAAATTGAGCACCGCATTCTGTTTGTTAATGGTTAATAGATATATATTATGCTTACAATATCACAGAAGAATCTGGATGTTTAGAGAATAACTCATATTCTTTTAAGATGGAGACTATAAGGTTTGTAGTAATTTTACATTTTCCAAGTGTTGTAATATTTTATAAGCATCTTTCGTGACTTGAGATCGAGAAAAGGTAAATCGTCATTTTTAAATATCGTACTGGGTAGTTTCTTAATTTTCTTTTTTTGAAAATACTCGTATAAAAAGTTACATTTTCATGCTAAACATTTCTTTTCTCCACTCTTATGGTTTTAAAAATCTCTTATAGTACGAAAATCAAAAGATTTCAAAAGTTTTTATACAGTTTTTATTCATAAATAATATGTCAGAGTTTTAATTTTAGTTAAAGTTTGTAACGCTAGGAAATATTGACCGCAAAAATAAAATTAGTGAGTTTTAGTTCGTGATTGAACACAAACGGCCCTTTGGGTTCAATGGAACCCTGACCCAACTTTTAAACTATAACAGATAGACGGAAAGTTCCAATACAAAAAATGTTTATTTTTTGAAACAAACAACTGTTGTTTGAAACATTTTTTCGTAAAATGTTTGAGTTCACCACAATTTGAGCTCTAATTTGTCTAATAAACCCATATACATATATAACTGTCTGTATATATGTATATTGGATATTTATAGTATTTTATGAATGCTAATTAAAAATATAAGAAATTCAGTCATATGTCATTTATAAATATTGAACAAAAATAAGCGGTTTAAGCTTGAATACAACCAAAAGAAAATCAAAATTCTATAAGGGCGAAAAACTTCGCAACAAAAAGAAATATATAAACATAAAAATTTAACGAAAACTTTAACGAGTATTTTTTTTTAGAAATAAATATCCAGTAGAATAGACGGAGTAAACCATATTAAAAAATGGCATGTTTTGACTGTTTTTCGATTTTAAATCGCTTATATAACTCGGGAACGGAGTATTTTTCGAAAAAATGAGAAATTATTTCTAAACTTCTAAACCTTATAATCCATCCATAAAAAAAAAAAACAGAGGGGCCGTAAATATTGAACCAAAAATCTTTCCCGCAACTTTTAGATCCTTAATCTTTGAGTTATTCTTAACAGAATTCCATTGATCGAATGCGGTTCTCAATCTTTGCACTCTCAAGTACTTCCAGATTATCCTCTATTAACTAAAAAAACATGAATGCATGCATATTGACAGTGTAAAGTAAATACCACAATAACTAATTTAAATTAATTAAATTTAATAAATATGTAAATAAAATAGTTGAGTTACATTTAATTAGTTATTTCCTATCAATATTATTATTGTGTGTGTGTGTGTGTGTTGCATGTGTGTATGTTTACAGTAATTTTATTTATTTATTTTCATTTTTTTTTTGTTAAATATATCGAACTTAATCAGCCGTTCAAGGAAAAATTGAGGTTAGGTCGAGTTGTTTCACGCATTGAATTAACTCTCTTTATATGATGGATGGTTTGGTATCATTTAGTGCTTGGTATACGATGGAAATAACTAAATCGATCGCAGCACTATGAGTAGATTGAATGTAAATAAAACATTCGTATTATTCGTACCGTGCATAGTACGTGGAAGAGACTTCTTAATCGTGCTTAGTATCGATTAAACATAATAATTCACGATGTAGATGAGGAATGGATCATGAATAATGTACTCAGCTATTTTATATTAAACTTAAACAAGTGAAGATAACAACCGAGTTAATTGATTAGATACTCGACATATGATTGAATTTCATTGTTTGGATTATTTTTCATTAGCATTCATAAAATACTATAAATATGCCGTCTATAAAGTTATATATGAATACATGTATAATAATAATATGTATTGTTATTACCTACGTGTGTTTGTTATCCTAAATTTGATCTAAAATTGTGGAGAACTCAAACTTTTTATGAAAAAATATTTTAAACAAAAGTTGTTTGAAAAAAAAACTTTTTTGTATTTGAACTTTTCTTCTATCTTTTATAGTTTAAAAGTTGGGTCAAGGATCTATTGGACCCAATGAACCAATTTTGCTCATTCACGAACTTAAACTCACCTTTTATGTTTTTTTTTTAATGTTTGAATACGTCATCAAAATTTCAGCTCGCTATCTCTTTTTGTTTTTGTGTTATCGTATGAACGGACATATTATCGGAAATGGGCTAATTAGGAGTTTCTATGACCTATACCAAAATTTTGTTTGTGTGGTCAATATTAGGTAGCGTTATAAACTTTATACTAATATAAATATACTTAGACATATTATGTACGTCGATTTATTGTAAAAACATAAAATACTTTAAAAAAATACCTATAATTGAACAACTTGTGTACCGTTGTCAGATTACGGCACTACCCAATTTCCTGATTATTGCCCAATCAACGATCAAGTCGTACCCATTGTTTTTTGAAGAGGAACGCATGATCAATATTTTTAAGATTTTCAACATGATAGCGCAAAAAGGAAATACATTTTCGAAACTATTTTCGGGTGAACATAAAGTTCAGACTTTGAGTAAGTTTTGTACATAAATAAATTGAAGCAGAAAAGTTTCGCAACAAATTCAAGCAAAGTTTTGATTGGTAAATTCTGCTTATTCACTGTCATAATTTGTACAAAGAACGAAAAATTTCCATCATTATCTACTCCCATTCAAAAATACCCATAGATTTTTAATCGAATTACAAAATAATTCAAAAACCGATATCATATCTATATGTATTACATACTATATGATATGATAATATTCAAATTAAAAAATAATGAATGAATTTGTGTAATGTCTTTTGAACACAAAACATGTGTTAAAAATTTATTATTTCGTAATACATGGTGGTGGTCTTTGGATAGTGAGTCAGAGCAGTCCAGTCCTGTTGTACCCACACCTATAAATTTAAACTTTTGTTTTGTTTTTTTTTTTTTTTTTAAATATTTATTAGCTTTTACTCAATCGAATTTTTTATATTACGTAATTTCTCACACATGCATCATATCGAATTTCATATGAATTTGGTCAACTATTTTATTTATTATGTTTTGTGGATCAAAATTATTAATTCATGTGGTCTAAAAATTTGAATAATTTTTGCATACAATTATATATTTGTTCTGTAGAATGTACAAAATTATTACATCATTAAAAATAAAAATTTTAATCTGGTTAACCTAATTAACCGACCCCCGTATATTTTTGCAAAATTTGATATGTCAACGTCGTTTTATTATTAACAAATTAGATAATTGGAATATCATTTTAGATCTATTTAAAATAAATCATTTAAAAAATATCTCTAATACTGAATAAAATGCAAACATTGTAATAGATAAATATGAATTATTTAAAATTAATCCACAAACGTTACATAAAGGAGACTACAGTTATAAAATTTTGTGTTGCATGCATGTGTTGATCGCAGCTAAATTGAAGCTTGACTTGTGGCGAATCTAAACATTTTATATGTTTGACACAATTTTCCGATAGCTGGTCGACGCAAGACAGTTTTATTCCACTCGTTGGAACCTTTCATTTAATACAAATTTGGTTAATGTATTTTATAAAGTAAAAGATAGAGGTTCAAAGTTGCAACCGAAACTGAGATGTATTTGGGAAAATTTGAACAATTTCATAGGTGTCAACTTTTACGTTTATAGTAACACGCACATACACCACAGATTGTAGATTGACAGACCACACCCCTCCACTACCCCTACTATTACCATACAATTAGACATAATTGTAGGAAAAATCCACTAACTTAACGTAATTAATGATCTTAACCAATTACCAAAGTTAAGCAACATTAGACACAGTACTTGGATGGGTGACCACCTAGCTGTTGCAGTGTGTTGTTGTTGTATAGAATATACCCACTGTAGTCACCTTAGTAATTGAAATGCATGACCTTAGTAGTTGAAAAGCGACTTAAAATAAATTTAAATAAAATTCTACAAAATATCTTGTTTCGTGTTAGAGTAATGTTAAAATTCCCTATATAATTAAATTATCCCTATTTTTTTCAACTTCTACTAAAATTTGTTGTAACTTCTCAAGTACTAGAGTCACACAAATGAATATTATACAATAAATACGTCTTAATAAATTTCCATATAGACAATGACCTAAAATTCCAACTAATTAAAACTATTAGTTAAATTGATAGGAATTATTTTAAATATTGTATACTTGTCTGTCTTATCAATTTATAGAAATGATAACAGCATATTAAAAAGAGACTGGGTGACATAATTTGTCTGCATTCAAACAAGTTTAAATTCTAAACTATTGATAATAAATTAATAATCTATATTTTTTAATTTATTTGAATATCCTTGTTTTTTGTCTACCATGTCCTTGCGATTTCTTGTATTTGCGGTGATTTGCTTCACAGAATTATAATCTTTAATTGGCAAATATAAACCGAAATTATTGAATAAATAAATAATTTGTGTTTGAGATAAAATGAGCATTCGTTTGCGATACAAATTGTACTTACTACAATTTTGTCTCAGTCAACTGTATATAGTCGATTTTTTAATAGGAAAAATGCATATACATTATTGCCATTTATAAATACAGTCGTAGATTAAGGCTTAATTATAATTATAGTTATCACTTACCACTTACCAAAATCTTGTAAAATCAGGCGTATCTTGTATAACGTATCTTAAATCATAAAATGACTACGAAATTCTTCAATCTAGGTTTCTATCTAGTAAAAATTTTAATTCAAACGAATAAAATATTAAAATTATTTTCCGCTATTAAATTTCATTTAAATTATTCAATAACATTTTATTAATTTTTCAACGGATTTCATTTAGTTTCTCAATAATTGAATACAAATTTCTATAAATATAACAACAAGAAACATTCGTTTTAAATATAATTAATTGTTTATGCAAGAAATTAAAGTCATTATGATATATGAGATAAAAAAAAAAATGTTCTTAATTTAAACCAAGGGCAGTATGTACATATAAGGCCACCCGGTATCTATGTGTATATACCGGTTAAAAAATTAGTTAGTAGCTAATTAAGCAGGAGGTCATTGTATCACATTTATACCGACGTATTAAATATAATTTTCTGTAGAAATTACTTATTTTATATACAAATTTTTCTGTACAAACCACTTTAAGAATGGTAAAAAATGAACAAAAATTAAAGAAGAATGAACCTCATTGGAAACGGAAGAGAATATAACAAAAATGAAAGGAAAAATATTTTACGAGCGATCTGTGATCGGAGTGTGTTTTTAAGTGTTAAACTCAGTTTATCTCGATTTTTGGCAAAACTACAAGTCAATGAGGCCCTAATATCTGGCCAACAAAGTCTAACACGCAAAAAAATTGTGTAAACACCTTCATAATATGAACAAATTAAAAAATCTCACTGCTCGGCGGTTATGGTTACCTTCTGTTCTACAATGTGTAAATAAAATCATTCATTAATATGCAACAAATGGCTGTGTCTTGTTGGCCTATAGATTTTTTTAATAGGATGAGTCAAGAGTTTAAACCAATATTTAAAATTGCTAAATGTACCTACATACATTATTTGCAAAGAAATTATTTTATATGTGTGCACAATGTTTTTTTTATGAGGTTATGTGTGTTAATTTAAATGTAAATTGATTTTAAAAATTTTTATTATTACACAAATTTTGAAATAATTTTGTACATTTCTGCAAATTAGAATGTACGAATGTTAATCGAATTAACACGTTTTGAACTATATTCAGTTTTAGCATTGCAGTACCATATTTTTGTTATTCTTCCAAATCTACTTCTGTTGATAATATAAATGGGATGTATTAATATAAACGTCTAGGATTCTCCAAAAGGATTTTCGAAACTTTCAACTTGAATGTACACTTTTTGATTTGATTAAAGTTTGATTGTGTTCGAGGTGATGGTTGATGGGACACTAAATCGGATCACTGAGGTGCTCTGCATATTTAGCCAGTGCCATCCGAGACAGACTGTTGTACAACAGAGGCACAATAGGGGATTGAATTATACTTGTTATACTCGACATACATAATATGTCAGAGTATATTCATTTTAGTTTAAAGTTTGTAACGCTACCTAATATTGATCGCACAAACAAAATTTTTGGTTAAGGTGAAACACTTAATTACTTCATTTACGACTGTCTGTCCGTCATCATGATAACTCAAAAGCAAAAAGAAATAGCGAGCTGAAATTTTGATGATGTCTTCTAAACATAAAAAGTGAGTTTATGCTCGTCAATGAGCAAAATCAGTCTAATTTGTACAATGGATCCTTGACTCAACATTTAATAAACTATAAATGATAGAAAAAAAGTTCAAATACAAAAAATGTTTATTTCTTTGAAACAAACAACTTTTGTTTGAAAAACATTTTTTGGTAAAATGTTTGAGATCTCCACAATTTAAGCTCAAA
The DNA here is from genome assembly GCA_020423425.1 of Chrysopa pallens. Classification (NCBI taxonomy): domain Eukaryota; kingdom Metazoa; phylum Arthropoda; class Insecta; order Neuroptera; family Chrysopidae; genus Chrysopa; species Chrysopa pallens. Next base: position 33,600,294 of record CM035593.1, read on the forward strand.
TTTGGTTAATAAACACATATATATATATATATATATATATATAGACTGTATATTTATAGTATTTTATGCATGCTAATTAAAAATAGTACAATGGTATTCAATCAAATGTCGAGTATCTAAACAATTAACTCAGTTAGTTGTTACGATGACCTTATTTAGATGCGGATAGTAATACGTTATTACGAATTATTTTTAAAAAGAATGTACAAAAATAATGACAGTTTCACCATTGTTTTTTATAATGAGTAGTCGTACGTGAATCTTGACATCAACAAACAATCACGTTAAATATATAGCGCTAAAAGTTACCAGACGTTAAAAGTTTTGAGCGCCTTAACGTCACTTGACAAGTTAAAGAAGCCATCCATTTCTATAGTATAATTATGCAAACCAAATTTTACAATTATTTTTTTGTGTTATTTGTCTGGGAAAATTGGAAGAAAAAAATGTATATTGTATTGGAAATTGTCTTAAATTATATGGATGTCTCATTTTTTGTTTGTATTCCTCTTAAAGTTGTGTGTGAAGGTTTTCTACTGCATGTATATTTATAGATATTTTATGAACTTTATGTGTTAATTTATTTGAATGAAATTTAATTTTTATTACAAAAATATATATAATTATTTTGAAATGTTTTTTTACATATTTATTAAAAATGTACCAGATGTCGATGTCGATTTATTGATTGAGAATTATTTTTGTTACTTTAATATGTCTAATTATTATCGTATTAATAAAATATTAAGTTTAAATTGAAAAAAAAACATTAATTATTTTACAAGTGTGCAAAATTTATGTAGATAATTGAAATGAATGAATTTAGTTTGAAAATTTCAAAATAAATAAACACATATGAAAATTCATATTTATGAAAACATTTATTTTACACTTAAAAATATGTTTACAGTTATTACACATAAGTATTTTTTATTATTTTCACGCGCTAAACAACGTTTTTCGTGTTTTTTTAATTTGAAGGAAATTTGTTTTTGACCGAACAAAGTGATGTCCATGTTTTAACTAGACGATTTTGTATTTTGCTTGTCTGTGTCTATCTATCTGTGGTGCGCTAAATTTTGTTCACAAATCGATTTTGATGAAATTTGATACGTTAACCACATGCATAAAATTTATTTATTCTGGGAAAATTTAACCTTCTCCTTAATGGAAAATCTTTTTTCTATACAGGCCAGGAAGTTTTTTTGCAATAATAGGACATTTTGGGAAAATAGGAAAACTCATTTCCGTACAAGCAAGAGAAAAGTAGTATTAAATTTTTTAGTATTTTCCGAATTTTTGCAAATATTTCTATCAAAAAAACATATTAAATGCATGAATTTTATAGTATTAAGTTTTCAAATTTTATTTTGATTTTTTAAATTTTATAGTGTTACATTTTCTACATTTTTACATTTTCTATAAAATATGTTTTTCCATAAGTGCTTTTATCTCGACTTGTTCAAAATTATCATCAAAGCCGGCATTTTGAGACTTTTGTTGCTTGATTATTGATAAGAATTGCAGTTTTCATAATAAGCGAAAAACTGGCTTTCGAATTTCGACAAACAAATATTGAAGTAGTAAAGCTTATTAAGTTGTACAAGGAATATTGATCTCAAACAATTTCTATTACACAACGTAGTATTTTTCCTCTACACTTCTCAAGATTTCATTATGAGTAGACATTTCTGAACGATCCAGTTATTTCACCAGCCAATGACAATAAATAATTTTCGAAGAGAGGTTGGAAATCAAACCTAAAACTGCGTACAATGCAACCATTATTGACCTACACAGAAGACAACAATTTGAATTAAAATTGAAATGAAGGTATTTTGGTAATATTTAATAGATTTATAATTATAGCTTCTATATATTGGAGAAAGCTTAAAAATGCCTTAAACCTTTTCTTAAGTTTTCTTAATCAAATATTTTTGCAGAAATTTAGATTAGTGACCTTATAATACGACGAATCGGCTTTCGTCTCTTTGCAACTTATCTGGAATTGACCTATGAGAAATTCCTGCTTTTTTATCAGAAATTTGTTTATTTGTTTTATAAATTATGTGAAATATGCAATTCAAAACGCGGTTTATTTTATAGAGATGCATTTATCTTTCTTAGGAAACTTGGGGGAAGTCTTAATGGTGATTAATCTATTAGCTTATGTCATGATGACCACATAAGATTCACACACTCATAATAGTGTAAATTTTATTAGACATTAACTGAGTCACCACAGGTCATTATACGAATCTTCACGTTCTGCATGAAGAAATTGCATTTAAATATAATTAAAAATTTAATGGGTTCTGTCCATACGGTCAAACACATGCATGGATTTTTATCAACGAAGCATTAACAGGTGCTGAATAATTTTTTTTATTTACTTTACCAAATGTTATACTCTGATGAAATAATTTTGGATCCAGGACACTTTTCGATAGCCGCCACATGTATATGCAAACTTTAATTTTAGTTGTTGTCTATAGTGTCCTCCGTTTTCATAACATTTGTATGATTATTTGTGGGCGAAAATTGAAAGAAAAAAAATTTAATTGCATTAAAGATTGTTATTGGTGCCTCGTTTTTGGTTCTTATTGCTAATAAGCAACAATTCAATCATTCGTGCGACTATTGTTATTAATTTCTCAATGGGAAGTTCTGATAAAAGTGCCAATTTGAAACCAGAATTTATATCTACATTTCAAAAAGGCTATAACCCAAAACCAATGTTATTTGATATATGCCTTATAATGATATCGACATGGCATCACTGTCATTCGACGCATAATTACGTAAATTAAAACATAAATCTCTTTATAAATATGGAGAGCAGTGTGGCATATAAAAACTAATTATTTACAAACGAAATTATTTAAACATAATTTTTTACTTTTTAATGCATATTTACTGCAGAACCGATTTTGATGAAAATTACACTGTTCTCTAAGCTTAAAATTATTGAATCCAGTAAAAATAAAAAGTCCTATTCATAGGTTCTGAGAAATGCAAGGAAAAACATCAAATTACTTTTATAATTTGGCGCTCGTGTTTAGAATATACGAATATTGTATAATTCTAATAATACATACACTTGGGTTTATTTGATAATCTGCTTGATGATGGAAACAGAAAAAAGGTAGATAAAATCAATTAAATTATATGTTGTGAAAGAATAGATAGGTTAATTTTAAGTTTAGTTTATGACTTTTTTTTGCTTATTTTTGTTTAAAACTTTTGAATTTGAAATATTAGAAGAAAAAAGCGAAGGAAAAACTGTTAGAAAATATTATTATCTAAAAAAAAGTTTCATAGTTCTAATAGTTTACGTGATAAACGCAAAAATCTTATTTTCAAGATGACGGCCAAAGAGTAGTCCTCCCGATTCCGAAAATTTAAAATTAAGTTCGCATTGATGTGTTTTATTAAATAAAAAAATGCAATTGTTGCCTGTATACATGGTTAGACATTTTTTTAGTGCAAATTTTCAGGTTGTCGCGTTTTTTTATTTATTTAAATAAACTATTTTGTTTTATGCTAAAATAATACGTTCGAATTATTTAAATCTGTGAAAATTGTCCCTTTACTGCAGAATCATTGCAAATCTGGGTTAAATTGAACCCAAATTTACACCATACTATTATAAAATGCAACTTAGCCTCTGATTCTTTTAAATAAGCAACAAATCTATTAATAAAGATATTTTTCTATAAATCCTCTTCATCAAACCGGTAATTCTCACGATTAGCATTCATATGCACAAAATACTTTCTCTTGCAAAAAATAAACAATAATCATAATGAGTAAATAAGTAATGTTCAGTTTACGCGGAACAGATGATAATACGTATAATTAAATTTTTTTTCAAATTTTTTGTGTATAATAAATAAATAATAAGATGTATGGATGCAATATTAAAGTTATTAGTATTATTTCTACAGATACATACTGAGTGCAAAAATAATTCGGAAAATATGATTTTAGAAAGGAAAAATTGGTAAAAATGTCTGGGATTAGGTGTAGTCAGAGGCATGAAAAAAATGACTGAATTATTGTTCAAGTTATCGCCATTTTTGTTGGACTCTATTTTGGAAGTTACGATCTGCGGTAACCAACGCAGTATCTTAGAATCTTCTTAATAGAAAGCATTAGTTCTAAGTTAATTTTGACCTAAATCGGCTTATTTTTGAAACTTCCAAAAACAAAAAACCACGTTGATAGTTTATAAAAAATCGAAGTTTTCATAGAAAAATTAAAATCCTTCAATTGAGGGCATTTTATGTAAATAGATTGGACTGCCATAAAGCTTTGGTCACATTGATCAAGTAATTTAGTCAAGTAGCAAGTAGTTTAGTTTGTATGAACAGCAACATTTTAGTCAAATGTTTAATAAAATTGTATAACCAACTAGTTTAGTGAAATTCTATTTTTTGGGGGCAAGTAGTACAACTATCACTCTTGTATCCCAAACATATAACAAGAAACAAATGAAGAAATCTGTTTGACATTTAATTCTTGTTACAGTTACAATCAGATAATAAAAACAGTTTTATGACTGTGACTCTGTTTACATAGTTTTAATAAATTACTTGTTACTTGACTAAATTATCAAATTATTAGTGTGAACGATTTTTGATCAAGTGTTTAGTACTAAACTGCTTGTTACTTGATTAAATTCCTGAATCGATGTGAACAAGGCTTTAATCGAAAAGTAAATGATTTTGGAGAAATGTTCAATTCAAAATTTGAAGAGTTAAAAGAATTGTAGAGCTATAACATTGTGATTTTATTGATGTCTGATATCAAGTCATCATTTAATACAACTCGTAACCTTTGAGCTTTTGTATATTAAATCTTTTTTCCAAAATAAACTTTTTTTGAATAATCCATTTACATAATAAAACAAAAGACTTACAATTTTTATCCCAAGATATGTATAAATTTTTCTAAAATCATTATCTATCAAGTTATTCTGGTGTACTTTTTCTTACACCCAGTATAAAGAAGGTAGATATGTTTCTTGTTGCAAAAATTACTTATATATTTTAATTTTAATATATTTATTATTATGTAGGTTGTTGAAATTACTTTCATAGTTAATTGAAACATATATATTTGTGTGCCAACATTTTATTAACTTAGATTATGAAAATCATTCAAAATTTATGTTAATTTAAATACCACAAATATGTGTTCACTAAACTTGAATTGAATCATAACAAATTTATTTAAAACAGTACTTTTTCTCTTTCTAGATAGTTGGTAGTCGGTTGTCGGTTGGCATACGCAAGCGCATTGCAAACTATTTTTGACATTTATACCCTTATATGTTAAAAATAGTTTGAACTGCGCTTGCGTACGTCTATGCTACAACCGACTATGTAGAACGGCCCTTAAGAAAGCAATATGTTAAGAAATCTTTTAAAATTTATAGGTAATAAAATACATTAAACACACGCTGTTAATATTTGAAGATAATTTACCGTATCCAACGTGAGATAATCGCAATTAAAAATCGCATTTTTTGTACAAGTAGTTGGAAGAAACGTGGAAAATTGCGGATTTATTTTTGTCCTAGAGAGAATGTTACCGTTTTGATGAACAATTAGTATTTGTTAGAATACGTCGTTTATATAAACAATTAAATAAACATTTAAAAGATTATTTCTATAGTGAGTGAGTGTATGTATGTATAACTGTATAGTGTATGTTATAAGTACAATACTTTTGTAAAAATACAGCCATCAGTCTTGGTACTGGATGAGTGTTACACATACGTAGAATGTAGATATTAAGCTAATACTTTTACCGCTGGACTGTCGGGAAAGAACAACGTTAAATAGAAGAATTGTACTAAAAATTAATAAATAATTTTTACGTGTGGTGTCTATCCAACCTAGTAAAAATCCAAACTACTGAAGCAAATTTGGAGCGAAATTTAAAGTCACCGCTTTCGAAGAGAATATGCACCAAATTAAAAATTATTTTCATTTAACATGATGCTAGTAACGAATTTTAATGTCCTCCAAGGTGAAAAAATTGTCATGGAATCGACAAATCTTTTTGAGAGTTACTACGCTAAAAGTATAATCACGATCCCACATCACAATTATCATTATAATACCAAAAACTGCATTGAACAGTAAATGCTTAAGAGAAATTGCCAAATTCATGTCAAGGTTGTGTCTTAAAAATTTAAATAACTCTTTTTTGAGTTAGTTTTTCGCGAAAGTTAAAAAGAATCCAATGTATATTACATATGTAGTTCATTAGAGATTGTCTTTATTGTAGAGGTCTCATTTTTTATGCCAGACCTTAAATAATGCATCCAAATGCTATTTTTCTTTCTTAAACTTTTGATTGCATGCTATCATTATTCAATACTGCTAAAATTTAAGGTATTTCGCTAAATTTAATATTCCGATATCACGCCAAAACTAATCAAACTAGTTTCAGGATTGATCAAAACGAACAATTCTGCAAGAAACCTACCACCAAAATTTTTTCAGTTTCAATACTTCAGAAAGGAAAAAGATAGAAACCTGGAGGAAAATTTATCAAAAATTTTTAAATCTTTTTTAACTATTCTATACTTATTAAATAATATAAACGATTTCGCTTTGTTCGCTCGACCCCCTGGCGGGCGTGGAATTTATTCTTTGAACAAGTTGTGTATAATAAGTTAGTGAATCATATTACAGAGTATTTTATTTTTTTTGCAGTCATCGTATGAATATTTTATAATGAATTCTTTGCATATATTCACAACGAACGGTACTTTAAAATCAAATGAAATATCAAAAACGCATAGGAACTGAGTTATCATTAAATTTCCTAGAAAAAAGATAAACTAAAAAATCCAATTGAATAAAATACCAGCTAACAATTCACAGAATGCAAACAAAAATACTTAAAATAAATAAATCATACATGCGATTGTCGATTTTCAATTCTTCTAAATTTAAAAATATTTTTGAACTCAAACAGTATTGAATATACGAAATAACTCCACATGCGTGCTGGTAAATTGAGTACACTATCCAGCATGCATACTCATATAACAAGTATGAACATTCTTTTTTTTTTAACATATAGTTCCACATTTACAACTAGATGTCACCGTTGAAAACTGGTTTTCTGTTTAATTATCAATTTCAATATTCGAATATTTGAAATATTTGTATTATCCACAAAATAATACATCTCAATAATATTAGCATTTTAGTATATAAAATTTTAGCACTTTTGCGGTTGAAGTAAATACCTTCAGCTGACAGGATTCCAAAAAAACCTGCGAATTGTCTTTATTTGTTTGAGTTATGCTTCTATCAGCTGTTGATAAACTCTCAAGAGGGATTAACCACAAATTTTAGAAGCACATTCTCTTATGTAAGGAGTGTGCTCTTTGCAAGCTGTTGACTTAAATTACATGTAATATACATTGTATGTTTTACAATTTTCGCGCACAAATAACTCACAAAATACTTATCCAAATGTTATAAAATTTGGTATGAATAATTTTGACATAAAAACGTATGGGATTGTGTATGAGTTTCTCTCGAAACAAAATTTTTAAGGTAAAAATAAAAATTTGATTCTATATTTAGAAATATTTTATCAAGAATAACTGTTCGGCAAGCCAGTTTTCATGACATTATTGTGCACAACAAATTTCATAACATTTGGATATATATTTTTTTTTTAGTTATTCTCGAAAATTGAAAGATATAATGGAGTGTACTTATAATAGCTGTGAATGATCCCCCTTAAAACTTAATTGTCTCTTTATGGAATATTTTATACTTATAATCCCTCCTATAATTGGACTTTTACCATTGATAAATTAATTTAGGATGATTCATTTAGTTTTACATTCGCGTGTACACATATATGTTGTTTATATTTGTGTTTTTAGTTTATTTAACTTAATTTAATATTATTTTGAATATGGTTTGTTTATTTTTTTTTATTATATGAAGTTAAAGTTGTTTATTATTTATTGTACAATAAATACATACTAACATGCATCCATGAATATTATATACGTATTTTATTTTGTTATTTGTCAAATTTTATATATAATATCAAAGTGATTTATCAATTTTATATACGTATAGTTTAGATTTTAATCAATGTTTACTATAAATAGCAAAATTCATTTAATATTTTATCTACTCTGAATATAAATACGTACTTTAATTATTTTCGATGGAATTTTTTTATAGTTATTTACGTTAAAATCAATTAAAATGTTTACAAGGTTGTCTATATTTTTCGAATTGCGAAATTTTTTTTTTTTTAATAATTTAGATTATTTTTACGTAAATGAAAACATTACTGTTTTAATAACGATATTTATTTATATAGCCAAAAATATTAAATGCAAATATTTAAAAATACATTTGAACGTTAAATTTCATACATTTCTTTATATATGTATAACAAGAAATGTAACAGTAAAAGGGCGCTTAAACATTTAATTGAAACGATTGGAATGATTTCAATGAAACTACAGAGACATGAAGAGGAGGTTGTCACCTCCATTTGGAAAAATGGTAGCTACTCTCGACAAATTCCTCTAAATAGCAGCAAAATTTCATTTAAATCAGTTTCAAATATCAGCACAATACAAACTGTGACTATTCTTCTACTTTTTTGGGTGGAAGTGGGGAGGGGGATTGTTAATAGCCCAAGTCAATCTCGACAATTTCTCCATCATAGCCGTGAAGTTTTGTTAATGGAATCAATATCGTAGAGAATATCTTTTCCCTCTTTTCAAAGTGAAAAAGGGTGGAAAAAAGTTACCAATCACGCTCCTGGTAACTTCCTCTTCATATTTGCGAAGTTTCATTGAAATCGGTTGAGTCGTTTGAAAATTAACGCAAACATACAGATAAGCGACAAAACGATTTAATTGATACAAATTTTTACAATTAACCACATTAACAGATAGATTTTGGTTAGGTATCTTAACGAACTAACACACAGAATTGCGTGACACTTTTTTCTGCTCGTTATTATTTGCAGAATAGATTGTTCGTGTGTGGCCTAATAATAATAATAATAATCAAAACTACTCTTTTACTTTGATCATACATTTCACAAGCTTATTTTAGATTAACTCATTTACAGCAGGAGTAGTCTTACTTAACTTCACAATTTCAATTATAAAATTAATCAGTTTATTTACCAAGTATGGTATCCATCCCATACGGTTCACGTCATTACGTTTTGTAATAACTGTGCTGTTTTGTTTTTTTTGTTGTTCTCTTTGAAAGCGGTTCTATAATATTTTTTATTTTTATAATTTAATGTAATACATATAAATAATAATTTCTACATAATATTCATATTATGATGTAGGTAGGTAGCAGATTTGCTAGTTTACATTGAAAATGATCATTTTATTGTTAGTAAGTTGTGCCTATGAATGTGTGTGTGTAGTGGTGTTGTCTCGTAATTTTATTACACTGAAATGACCATGACGTCATTTTCAGTATACCGTTTCATTATTATATTTATTATAATAATAAAAGTCTGTTACTTTATTTTTTATGCTTCATATAAATATATAATAATAATAATATATGTGTTTTAATTATACAATGAAAGTCATTTAAGATGTCGTTTGTATCAGGTGTTGGCGCCATAATGGAATTCATACATTATCAATTATTTCATCAACGCATCTCAGCAGTTAGTGGAAATGTTTTAAGAATAATATTAGAAAATTTTTTTGATATCTGTTTTTTATTGGGGACAATGATAAAGTAATTTTTTTCTAATTTTTAGATTTCGCCAAAAACGTCTGAAACATTCATATCAGACGTTTTTGAAGTCGATGTTTACGGATTTAGAATTAAAATATCTTGATTGTGATATAAAATGCAATTTATTAAGGGTAGTTCAGTGTATTTATTAATTATTAGCTATAATACAATGCTTTCTAAATAGATTATAATTAAATTATATTAATTAAATAGATTAATTAAGTAATTTTTCGGGAGATCTATAAAAACCAAAAATAACACTTATTTTACGCTGGAGTGTTTAGTTTCCGAGATATCGCTTGAAACCCAACCCGGAGGTCAATATTCCGTACAAATTTCAAGCGATATCTCGAAAACTTTTATTAGACCTTTATTACCTTAGAAAATATAAAATCAGCAAAACAGTTTTTTTTTATTTCATTTCTTTTGATTTTTATCATATTAAGCTTTTAATCGTGGAATACAAAGAACCAATAAAATTATGTTCACATAATACAAATGTTCACATGAAACTTTTGTTTTCAGACAAAGGACTAACGAAAACGATTCAACTATAGGACTTTATATTAAACTTACACTGTACACATAAATATAATGAAATAAAATATATTATATTTGCACTGTGAGTGATGTTGGTACCTATTTAACATATTATTATTATTATTATTATGAAAGTGAATAGGAGATCACCACTAAAACAGAGTTACATAAAATAATGAATTATAAATGGGTATTGAAGGTCAAAGCAATGTGTTTTTTATTTTTTTTTTTAAATTTTGCTAATGTTTATATATTTTTATTTTCAACATCAATATTATTTGCAAATGTATTTTTATTGTTTGAAAATAAAATTTTTGTAAAACCTTGTATAAAATGTAAATTTTTTTAAAATGTTATTTTAAAATGTATATACATTACATAATATTTGGACCAATGATCATCTGTGAACGATTTTAACATAGTTAATGAATGTTAATGAAAATTTGTTTAGCACCGTTCGTGAACGGCGACATGTGATAATAACCTAGCCTCGATTATTATATATTTGTCATGAGTGCAGAGTCCAAGTTTATTTGCAATAATTACTTTTGATTTTGTACGGATTTATATACTATGTGAATTTTATACATAATTATTTTATAGATTTTTATATCTCAAATTAGCGGAGATTGGGAACATTTAGGGTATTTAATCAACTGTATCCGATAAAATAGGGATTGTTTATTGAATTTGGTATATTTCACATCAAAATCTTAAACTAGACTTAATACCATAGCAAAACTTAGAAATTAAATTAAATTTGATTCAAGAACAAAGAATTTATAAGCTATCAAAGATTATATATCCATCCCATTCTTGCAAACATATAATTTACATCTAGGCAGGAACAGTTGACATTATTTTACTATCAATTTAAACGAAATTTGGGTGAAACATTTTTTGTTTCTCAATTTTGATTTGAAAAAAGTACCCAAAAAATATCAATTAAAAACTTTAAAAATCCTAAACATACAAATAATTTTCATAATATTCAAATCGTCGAAAAATATGAAAGTATAGAATATTAATTTAAAGAATGTAAAATTTTTTACAATAAAAAAGGTTTTATCGATTATTTTTTTATTTTTACAGATATTCAGTAAAACGTTATTGATTGATGCAAGTTGTTCGGTATGTATTCTTTTTTATATTTACAAAATTTTAAAAAATAGTTTTAGACGATTTTGCGATTTTTAAACCAGTTAATTTCTTGCTAATTAACTAACTAATAACTAACCATGGTGTGGCGTCTTTTTGGTTAAAACTATTAGTTGCTATCTTTCAGTTCAATCTAAACAGTTATCTGAATTAGTAAACAAATATTTGAAAGGGTAAGGTTATGTTTTTTGTTCTCAATGTGTTGTACCCTTATTTTCAATATTACATACCGATATTACATCATCAAAATGGCAGATTGCGATTTTCAGATATAAAAAAGATTTAAATTTTAATGTAATTTTATGGCAAGAAATCGTGTTTATTTTGCAAAAATATTTATTTTTTATGACTTTTTATTAAAAAATCAATATTTTGATGTAGTTAAACGTGGTAAACTACCCTATTATATGTATACTCAACCAAACAAAAAACGCGACGACCTGTATCTTTCAGTCTTAAAGTTATAAAATACACAAATTTAATAATATATTTTATAATTTTGTCTATTTCAAATAAATTTTTTTATATCTAGATAAACAAAAATAATTCTGAAAAACAACTCAACGCAACATAATCGAATTTTTTATTTGGTTGAGTATACATTAAAAGGTAAAATGTCAAATTTTATTTTCCTTGCTAAATTACTATAGCATTCTATTATATTTATAAAAATGAAATTGAAAAATTAACCATTAAATTTTGATAAATGGTCTCATATTATAAAAAAAATCCATAACCCTACCTACTTGATTTCCAGTGGGACATTTCTAAGAATATAAATATCATATTATTTATATTTGTATGTACTTACATATTTTTTTATTTTGAATAAAGTAATTAATTCTGAATATCAAGTGATTCATAACTTGTTGTGATTCCTTTTATAGATATTATTTAATCAAAGATTGGCTTTTCTTATTAAAAACGGAATATTTCTTTGCATCACGACAGTGTGTATACTTTGTTCAGAAAAAATGAACAACCATTATTCACATCACCAGTCATTTCATCGATAAGGGCGTTCTACATACTCTGATATTCATTTATCATATTGATCTATCCATCCCTCACTCAGTCTCTCTCTTTCACCGCCAAGAACGCTTTTTTCGCTCTGGTAAGGCAGATTACATATATATTTTTTTATCTGTTAAAATTTCAGGATTGACAAATTTATTTTTTATAATAGTTCTGCCCATAATTAGGAAGAATGCAAATCGCAGAAGCTCTGATAATGCCCTTAAATTTGAAAACTGATACTATGACAATGAACATTTATTGTTTCATGATTTCAAATAACCATACGCAATTAGTCAATAATCTATAAGAGAAAGATCTAAAAAGGACTATTTATTTCAAACCGTTTCATTGTTTTATGGTTATAAGTATACTTTTTTACAATATTCATGCATATAATTACGTCACATTTCAAAATTAATACCTTTTTTTGTAATACATGTCAATGAATATAACATACAAATTAATTTGTGTAAAACACTGATAACTTTTCTCATTTTCTTATCAACAACCATTCGTAGATTTATAAAAAAAAAAAAATAAAAGACGGGAAAACATAAATAACTATGAAGTCAATCATATTTTATAATCGTCAATCACATATTAATTAATAACATATTTGTAATTAGCATTTAGTTAGTTGGTAGTGTTTGTTCATGTGACTTGTGATCACTTATAGTGTACAAAACATATTGTTAAAAAAAATTTATATGTTTTTAATTTCAATTATTTAGTGTTGGTTATTTCAGAAAATTGATTGAACAATAATTATTTAAGTTTTAGTGTTTATTTTGTATTTTTTGTGTGTGTGGAAAATCGAAAATTAATTGGAAAATTAACGTTTTAAATTTTATTATATTGAAACTGTTAAATGAACTAATAACTTACGGAAAAGGTATAATTCTTTTAATTATGAATATTCATAATGTTCTTAAATTTTTAATTTTTATTTTTAGTGTTTTTCGAATGTCAAATTTTACAATGTAGTTTAAAAAATATTTGTTCTTATAATGTAAAATGTCCTATTTTATCGACCACCTAAGCCATAGTATATTTATTTTAGCTATAAAAAAAACTAATGAATCAATTGACTGAATAAATGTATTGTCGATGTCTACATTATCGAATTTAATACAAAAAAAAAATTTTTTTTATGAGCATTATCGATTAGGTTGTGGTAAATCAGCTTATGTTCCCAATTCCGGGGAACCCCAATTCCAACCTAAACTATAAGTAAATTTTTTTATTACATATTAAAAATAGTGGTCGAAAATAGGGCACTTTACGTTACGTTAAATTATCATTCGAAAGGGGTAGATGAATATTTCTGCAAAAATATTAGTTATCTTTTCTTTCATTTGCTCTACATAACTTTATTTACGAAATAAATACATATTTCATCTAATATTCGTGGCTAACATCGTTATTTGCGATTAATTTGTTCATAATAAGTGATAAATACTTTTTAATCTACTTTCACTTCTAAATCTCACTGTCTATTAAACAAAAGAGTATATATGCGTGTGTATGGTAGTGTGCGTTCCAAACGTACATACATACTCATATGTTGTTTAAATACATCTCTCTAAAAACGTTGAATTTGGGTTCTAATGACTTTGAAACGTAAATATATATACAAATTTGAAATTCCCAAAAATCGACCCTATTACAAGAACTCCCCTTTGTTAAGTTAAAACATTCAACAGACGAATTAATAACTGTTTTGATGTGTTGGTTAATAAATAAATAAAATTTTCATTATTTTTACAGTAATTCTTACACGAAAAACTATTAATTTTCTCTATGTTTTTCTACAAATTAACAAAAGTGTTGAGATTTTAAACATTTATAGAAACTGATTGATTGATTGAAAATTATTTAAATTAGTGGTGATTAGTTGATTGAGTGATTGGCTGAACATAGCTTCTCTAAGAATTAATTACGTATATGAGAGCTAAAGTCTACAGTTGTTGAACATACATATTTCAATAGCTTTATAATTTATTTATTGCTGTGAATGTTTTGGCATCATTTTACTCTGCATGTAATTTTAAACTGAAATAAATTAATTGCAATCTCGGCGTATCTCAATATGTTTATTACTAATAATTATTATCTGTATTATTTATTATGTTGGTATAATTTAAATTTAGGTAAATTATTATTTGATTAGACATAATTATTTATGACTTTTTATTATAGAAAAATCTTTTATGCAGACGAAAATATTAATACTACTGATGTGTTTAAAAGTCTACTGCTACAGACTTATATCTTTGTAATTTTATTATCAGAATGTTAATCGAAATTACGACATTATGTGTCTACTGCCCAGGGAAATTCTGGAAAACCTGGAATAGTAAGGAATTTCGAATTTTCTAAAAAATGTCATGGAATAGTATGGGAAAATGACAGATTATGCAAATAGTGAGGGAATTTTGAATTTTTTTGATGAATGTTTATCTTTAAATATTCGTAATAATTGTTAATGAGTTATTGATCTCATAATGTTATAATGATGCTCAATCATGAACAAGTCACTATTCAGGCTTAGAACTGGAAATAATTTTAAAAATAACAAATGATAATAGTTCATATTTACAAAAAATAAAAAAGAATAGAAAAGTCAATGTGAGACCTGGAATATCGTTCTTCAGATAGTAGATCTACTGTATATATAATACAGTTTTCACAATTACGATAAGGGAGACAAAAAATACCGGTTAAAATAAGAACTACATGAGAAAGTACTTGTGGGCATAAAATGTATCATAGACGGATTTATCATGGTATTGTGTATAGAAATGGAAAAATTTCCAGATTATACATAGATCTCATTTTGTTCAAGCCATGTATTATGCTAGTGATGTCTTACCTTTTTTTAACCTCGTACTCGTTATACCATTAAATAATCAGCTATTGGACCTCGAATTAAATTAATTTTATTCAAAGTTACAATAATATGAAAATATGTTATAATTTTTTTACCCTGAAGCGTATAAAATCTAATTTGTAAAACTTTTCCGGCCTCAAATAAATGAGATTTAGTCAATTTTGAATATGATGCTAGTAATAAGTAATTTAAATAAATCATAAGAAAAATTTGTGCGCTATTTTTGGGCTCTCTATTGAAACACCAAAAAAAAAAACACATTCATTTAACTATTGGATCGCTATTTTCGAGATATCGTATGAAATTGGTTCGAGATTTCAGTCTCATAACATATTTTTCACCAATATGTCGAAAACTACCCAATCGTTAAATTAATTTTATTTTATAATCTTTGAATTGATTGAAAAATTTCACGATTTTTCACAATTTTATGAACGCGGTATCTCTTTATAAATCAATCGAGAAAATCAAGAAATATATTTTTTCCCGACTTCGTTAAAACTCTGTATAATACCTCAGATATTGGCCAACCTATCAAAAAATTAGTGCTATTTTGTAGTTTTTTGACCTAATTTTCCGTAGAAAAGTATAAAACTGGGAACAAAATTTTGAGACTTTTCGAAAGAGCTCATCAGCTTCGCATTTTGTTGAAATTTATTAATTTTTTTTCTGAATTTATTTAGCTGTAATTAGCATGTACAAACATAAAACTATGTTAATATCATTCTAGTAAATATTTTCCATATATATGACCAAAGTTTAGACAAATATTTATTCGTTTAAATTTTATTTTGCCTACAGTATGTTTGTAAATAGAACGACTTGCATTTGAACGCGTGGCGTATCAGTATCATCCAACTGAAAAAAATCTTGAGTAAAGGATTATACAGAAATACCCTTGATAATCAAAACAAAATTATTGTTTATTATGAAATAAATATAAATATTAAACGGAAACTGTATTTTATTACATGAAATGAAATTTTATTCGTTATTTTCATTCCCCGGAAGCAGTATTCAAATATTCTGTTTAAATTCCACTAAAATAATGTCAAAAATTGAAGGTAAATCAATTTTGTATGACATCAATTTTTATAATAAAAATGTTGTTGTTTGTTAAATGTTTGTAAATAAATCCAAAAATGAGACGATTAGTTAGACTGTCGATACATGGATAACGACAAAATAACCAACCATGCTTCTGGAAGTATTCTACAGTTTCTCGGATACAACTACAGACATATGTCGCCATAACTCGTTTCAATTTCATAATTTATTAGTAGACAAGACGCCTACCAAATGCTACTCTTCATTAAAAATCTTGTCCTCCACCCATATCATTCATGTAAAAATGTGTGGATTTAGTAAAAAATGAATACAAATTAAAAATAATGGTGTGGGTTTTCTCTGCTTTAGACATATATATGAGGGACGGAAGTTTAACACCAATATTATTTTTTTTATAAAATCTTTGGTACCTTTCTGAACTTCGTTTCACATTTAAGTCAGTGTGAAAGCAATGTGCCTTATATCAAATATGTTTCGAAATAAAAGTTTAAACGAAAATTATCGAAATAGGTAGGGGACTTTATTGGAAGGCATCCCAACAATCTTGACTTATATTTCGGGTTAAATTACGATTGATTAATAGTGTTAATCTAAAATTTGATTTATTATCTGCACGAGCCAAACAACTAATCTTGTAAATCCTTCAATATTATTTCCCTCTAACAAATTAATTATTATTAGTTAATAAAATTTTCTAAACCAAGACAGTTGATATTTTATAATCTAATCACATTGGTCACGGTCAAACGACCAATGTTTTCTCACCTTTTAAACATAGCTTTGACCTTTTTCTTCATTATTTCATATTTTATTTTTAGCAAGTAATTAATATATTATATATAAAATTATTATTTTTTAATTTGCAGGTGTATTTTTCCTTGAGTATGTTGTAAATTAAAATTTCTATTTGTTTAAACAAAATTAAAAAAAATTGATCATGTTATTTTATTTATTTATTTTACTTACTTAATAATAGTAAACACAATTTAATTGATGAATCATCAAAAATTACACACACACACATATTTCAAGAGTGCGAAAAGCCACAAGTGAATTTATTTTTTTTTTTATTGACGTATGTAGTTTTGGCACATGAGTGAATCAATTTGTTTTTTTATGCAGAGTCTAGTTAAACGATAGTGCGATTAACCAAATTTAAAAAGAAAAAAACGTTAAACCCCGGTTGGTTTTTTCATTTTTCTGACGTATATATACTATGTCAGATTTAGAGAGTAATTAACTTTGATGAAGCTTATCTGGCCTGACAAACTAGCATTTTTAAAATAATTTCAATAGCTTTTGGAATATGAATATTAGAAAGAGAACTAGAATTTTCGAATAAATTTGGAAATTTTTTTTATTATACTCGACATACATAATATGTCAGAGTATATTAATTTTACCTTAAAAGTTTGTAACGCTACCTAATATTGACTGTATAAACAAAATTTTGGTATAGGTATTTATACCGACTGTCCGTCCGTCCACGTCATCACGATAACTCAAAAACAACAAGAGATAGCAAGCTGAAATTTTGGTACCGTATTCTAAACATAAAATGTGAATTTTAGTTCGTGAATCAGCAAAATCATTCCATTGCATTAATGGTTCTTTGACGCAACTTTTATACTATAAAGAAAACTTTAAATACAAAAAATGTTAATGTTTTTGAAACAAAAAACTTTTGTTTGAAATAATTTTTTGTAAAATGTTTGAGTTCTCCTCAATTTTACATACAATACATATTATGATGATGTATTATAGATAAAGCTTAATCTTGATACTATAATTTTTAAGTTGACTTGTATTATTATTATGATGATACTAAAGACTAATTAATTTGAGAATAATCAAAATCATTGCTAGTCATAACTACAATATTTAAACACTTATATGGCTTATTTTACAATACTTCATATTTTGTTATCATGCTATCGTGTGACTAGACATTTAACATTATCAATGTTTTTATGCGTTTAACAAAATACATTTATTTTTACCACATGCTAAATTACTTAGGAATTTGATAAAACATCTATCATTCTGATATTTTTTGGTGTTTTTCAATATAAATATATTACTAATCGTATCAAATGAATGAGTATAAGAAATTATTAAACTCATAGTGAATTTTCAATATAAATATATTACTAATCGAATCATGAGTATAAGAAATTATTAAAATAATACTTTTTCTTTTTGAATTGTCGTGATGACGGACGGGCCGTCGGAAATGGAGTAATTAAGTGTTTCTATGAACCAAAATTTTGTTTGTGCGGTCAATATTAGGCAGCGTTACAAACTTTAGACTCAAAATAATACACTCTGACATATTATGTATATCGAGCATAACAATAAAGATCTCATTACAGTTTACTTTATTCGCTTTTATTATATCAAAGTTTATTATATGAACTTCGCATTCAAAATTTGAAAGTTTTTACGAAATTCCTCACCATCTGTTCATTTTTTATTATATAACCATAAAATAATTAAAAAATGTTCAAAATTAATTCCATTTAATATTAATTAATATTATGTATACTTTTATTAAAACACACACACACACACATAATAATGCGTATTTAATAGTGTTAACTTGACAATACTACCGCGGTCTCTGCGTTCTAAACAAAGTCAGTGCATTCAAACAACATCCATACACACACATAGTAATAGACCAGGGTAGAAGCCTTTAAAAATGGTAAAAAGTGAACAAAAATTATAATAGGATGAAACCAATTGAAAACGAAAGAGAATATAACAAAAATGAAAGGAAAAATAATTTGCAGGCGATCTAATTGATGGGGGTCAATTTTTAAGGATAAAACATGGTTTATCTCAATTTCCGACAAAACTACGGAAAGTCCTATGGAAAAAGTTAAATACCAAAGTTGTAGGTAATAAAAAGATCTTCAACTTTTGTGTTTACACTTTTTTCATATAATCTCAAAATTTGTCGATTGAAAATTAGGGTGCTTTTTCGATATTTATTCAAAATAAGGTGAAAAAATAAAAATAAATAGATAAATTTTCACCAAATTTAGTGAAAAAAAATTTTTTCCTGTAAAAGATAGAAAAATAAACCAAAACCTTTTTTCTATAGGACTTAGGTACTTTTTCCGGAAATCGAAATAAACCATGTTTTACCCATAAAAACTCACCTCCTTCCACTTCCCGACCTTAGATCGCCCGTAAATTATTTTTCATTTCAATTTTTGTTACGTTCTCTTCCGTTTCCAATGAGTTATATCCTACTAAAATTTTTTTTGTTTCAAAAATTAACGACCCTGGTCTATGAGTTGAATACCCTTTTTTAAAACAAAACACACAAAAAAAACTATTTTAATAAAAAAATATATTAGTTTTAATTGGTTATATTTATTATTATTATTGTGTTATTATTAATAGTTTTATTAATAAGATACATGAATAGTTAAGTTCATAAATGGAGTTCGTAACACTATACTCACAGTTATTTTCAGTTAATCATACACGATCAATATTTTGTTATGAGTTTTTATACTACTATCACATAATTAAATCGGCTCAGTGGAGTCAAGCGAGTAAAGGTACTAATATCTTCACCCATTTGACTACTTAGACTAGATTTTCAATTATCATAGGAAAAAAAAAGGGGACGGTTGGTGGATCACACTGTCGTCGCATGGATAAGAACGAAGTAACCGGCTGCACCCATCTTTATAATAATATAATTGTCGCCTTGTGCTAGAAGGCATCTTTGCCTAAAGATGATGGAGTGTGCTAAAAGAGGGTACAGGGGAACAAAAGGATTGGGTACCAGGGACGCGGTTGATGTTCCCCTCTTAATATAATCTAACATCAGTAAAATTCAGAGTCGCAACATTTTTTTTTCTTGTAGGCTCTTTACGTCCCGGTGTGGACTTAAAGTGCAAATATTATTTGTAAGTGTTCATAGGATACGACTAGAAAAAAAATGAGAACGCAGTGGTGCCGTACCTTTGAGCCAGTTTATATTGATAGGTGACACTGAATACTCGGTCGAGTAGCTAGATCGAAAATAATGACTGAAAAACAAAGAAGGTATAACCTATCTAAGATTACCTTCCATTTTACTCTTGAAAACGATACTTTATATATTTTACATAGAGATAAGCAAAATGACATCATAATGCATATATTTTCTTCCTTGTCTATATCTGGCTTATTTTTATAGATTTTAAAAAAATTACTTAAGATGCATATTTGGGAAGTAAAGATGTTGAGAAGCAAATCGAGTCTCATAGAAATCTTCAATACTAGTTGATCGCGCCAAACTTCTGTTACATAATTTTCGCGTCTTTTCGTTTTTTACACCACAAAATTAATATTTTATCCTTAGTACAAATATAAATATGCCGAGGAAGAATTAATTTTTGTTTGAAAAATTTGCACGTGTTCAGTAAATAAATCCTACATGAGGGCTCTATTTTCAATAAATCCCAATCACAAAAATGTACGTTTATAGATGACTTTAACTCATTACTTGCTACAAAAAATGTGTTTTATTGCATGTATGTTTATTGCTTATTAATTAAGTATTGTTAATTATATTTTTTAAATGTTTTAAACAATAATAATTGTGTACAAACGTGTGTAAACACAATTTAACTATCAGTGTAGTGACTATTTATTGTTTAGTGTATCATTTACGCTTTAGGGGTAAATAGTTTTAGAAAGCAAATAATTTACTGTAATAAAAAATTTACTAGCAATTTCTTTCCTTATTCAAATTATTAAAATGTATGCAAATTGTAAAGTAAAAACTTATTATTTATGAAATGTTAAGTATAGAAAATTCAAATATATAGATGTTGTGAATCATACGAAATGATATATACCTAGAAATTTCAAATTGTGAGTTTTGCAAGAAAAATTCAAATAAAATTTTATTGAGGTTTTTAGGCTTCCAATAGAAATTATGGTCTAGGAAAATCAACAAAAATACTTATATAACGACTTGATAGGTATTTTGCGAGGTATCCTTTGAAATTTTTCTGGATAAATTGACGTAAGAATCGGATTACAAGTGAAACCTCTACAACTACGCATCCAATCTTTAAATAAATATTATTTTTGACTTCTACTGGTCAAATTTCTTTTATAAATATAATTTTATCGAAATCGAAAATAACATTTTTTTCGCAATTTTATAAGCATAGTTTGAGCTGTGGATTTCAAAAATAACATCTTTTAAACGATTGAATGTCTAGTTTTTGAAAATTCGACACGGAGGTCAATTTTTCGTACAAATTTCAAGCTATATCTCAAAAACCAGTCGTAAAACAAGTTTTATTTTTTGATTTTCTAGACATTAATTGCACTAAAAAGTCTAATATCAGCCATAACATTTTTTTGTTGTTGTTGATACATTGGCGATTTTTAAGTTTAATTTTAATTCTAAACTCGTAATCTACGATCTCAAATACTCGTCACTATTGTAACTAGTCACGAATAAATTGTACATATACAAATTTTCAGTTAAATGTTCACCAAAATTTTGCAACCCCAAAATCAATTCCTCAACGTTTAAATGGGAAGAAAAATACAAAATTAGAAATTTCTCAACTTGAGCCAAAGTTGAGAATTTGCATGAAAATTTTATTTCAAAATGTATGTATACAATTAATAATAAAAATTTTTATTTCACTTTGACACTAATTGGCTTAATGCCAAATGCCCCCAGGAAATGATATTATCCGTGAAAAACTACGCATGAAAATTAAAGTTCATAGAAAATATTATTATAAACTTGTCCCTGAGATTGAAGGTCCGTTGTCTTGATCGCAAACATAAATCGATGACGATCGAAACTAGTAAGCTATTTCTGATAGAAACGTAATTTGTGTTCTTTTGGTGTATAATAAAATCAATAATAGTTAATGATTGATTTCTATCAAATATTTGTATTTATTACATCATATCATGTTCAAAATTAAAAGGCAGCAATAAATTTTATATATTTGTCAATATGTGATATTTGGCAAATGGTGTAATGATTGTTTATATTCGTTAAATAAACAAGCTGACATATTATACACACATATTTCTTGACAATGTATATAAAAAAAATACTAGTCGTGGCAAAATAGCTACAAAATTGTTCGAGTTTTTCGTATAACGCTCTATCGATTTTATTAATTAATTAATTTTTTTATTTTATTATTTGAACATGTTCACAGATTATTATCGAAACATGATAACATGACATATTTTGTTTTTCATTTTTTTATTAATATTTAATCGCAATTTAATCTTGAACAACACGTAAAAAGGTACTAAATTTGTTACTCGGGGATTTTCCATAAAACTCCTTAAAAAACATGGATAGAGTTTAAAAAAAACTGTTTCTTTTAGAACGTGCTAGAAAACAATTTTCTTAGGTATTTTTGGTATCAAGTGTATTTTTATGAGATATCGCTCAAAATCCGACAGTAATATCAATTTCTTGGAAATATTTTTAACTATACCTTGCAAACTAACCATCTTAATGAAATAAAAATAAAGCAGAAAAATTATCCTATAAAAGTAAAATTTATAAAAAAAATAAGTAAAATTGAGTTAAATCAGAAAAAAAATTGGTTTAAAATCATTATTATTTCTGGGAAACAATATCATTTTTCAAAAAAAAGTTAACTTGTTTTTAAGTTTTGGATTCGCCATTTTGAAAAACACAATTTGATATGATCTTATATTTTCCACAAGGATCTGTGGACCCTCTACATTAAAGTACAAAAAAAAATATTAAATGGATAGAGCACCACGGTTAAATATTCTACAAGAAATAAGCTACTTTGACACAGCTATACAATATTTATAAATATAACTTTTAATATTTAATAAAAGCTGGTATTAAATTAAATAAATAATTGACATTAGTATTACGCGTTTATTAATATAATTATAAAATTTTATCGTATGTTGTTTTTTAATTTTTACTTTGCCTGTTCTTCCAGAATTTTCTGTTATAAAAAATATCAAACTTAAAAAAAAAGTTTTATGAAACACAACACCCCTCATTCAAAAGCAATTGAAAATCGGACTTCTTTATAAAAAGTTATGCGTGACACTACTTAAAAAATGCATATACAGATTACCCACAGACTCACTTTCCATGTGACAAAAATTTACGTTCATAGCTAATACTATAATAATTTAATCAACAATAAAATGATATTATTTTTTTATTATTAAAAGATTTAAGAGAGGGGGATTTGTGTATTATAATATGATGTACCAAAGTTTTTTGAATGGTCTGTCTATATGTGTATTTTAATATTATTTCCCCTTTTTTCCATATGGAAAATAATTCTGAGGACAATTCAAGAAAATAGCCTATATTTTGAAAACATTTAATCGATTTTAATGAAATTTTTTGAACTGTGTAATGAAAGATACATAATCTAATAAAATAAAGTATGTTTTTGTACTTCTACGGTACCGAACATTTACGAATATTGTACAATTCAAAAAAATATTAGATAGGTCGAATTGATAACCTCCTTTTTTGGAATTCAGTTAAAAATACACTTAAATTCATCATTTTTTGTACGATTTCATTATATTATGTAGCTTATAATAAACGTTTATTCTTTACAATAAATTCCGTATATCATAAAATTTAAAGTATTTTCAATGATTAATTTTTTTAAACTCAATTTTTTTTTTGGTATTAATACCTTAAAATATAATTAAAATAACATTAGAGCTCCATAGCTATTAAAAGGAGTTTTTTTTTTTAAATTCATAATAATCTCAACGTTATAACGTGAAAGATAAATGATTATCTGAGAAAAGCAAAAATATATTATTTTTATTATATTTACTAAATTACATCATATTCTATTATTTTTTTTATTGTTATTATTTAACTATGGATATTTTATTGTCACATAAAAAATAATTAGCATACAATTAAGTTCCTTGATCACATTCATCATATTGGTCGTTATCTTTGTCTTTGTTACCAACCAACTTCCTTAAAATATCTAAAAATCATATTAAAAATAATGAACAATAATTTTTAACAATGTTTTATTATAATTCTTATAAAACAATAATAAATTTATCTATTTTGTTCTTTTAAATTCCATTTGCGTGATGATATTCGTCAGTTCCTCTGGCTACTGTGTCAATAATTAGATATTGTAACCTTGTAGATGTAATAATTAAGATAAAATTCGTTACACGAATTAATCTAAATATGGAAAAATGGCACAGAATATTTAGTAACAGCATATCTGTCATTTAATCTGCGAGGTTCACCATAATCTATTTTAACTGTTTTTTTTGGTAGAGTATTTCAAAATTTGGTAGAGTACAAAGTATGAAACCAAAAAAAAACCTGGTTTGATTTTTCGAAATAACAAAAATGAAATGGCGACCGTTTAAAACTATGAAAAATAGTTTTTTATTGATTTTTTCAAATTAATCTGCTAAACTAAGCTTTTAAGAGAAAAAAGCTTCACATAAAATTTCGAGATACTTAAAAAGCTTACAAAATAACGTACGCAAAATTAAAATCAGTTCATGAGTTTTGTCGTAAATATTAAAAAACTCAAAATAATTTTATAATTTTCAAGAATCTTTTTCGTAACTTTAAACGACCGCCATTTTATTTTTATTTCATGCTTTAGCTGTACTCAACCAAATTATGGTGTCCGTTTGTAGTTAATATTCATGTCATGAAAATATTTTATTTGTTTAATCTAGATGTTCTGTTACGCAGCCTCACTAATTAAGGATTTTCTTATTTTGATTTTATTTTTAATATATGAGGTTTTATTTTGTAAGAAACTGCAGAAATCATCAAAAACTCTTTAAAAAAATTGAACATTCTAACATTCAAATAGAGACGATTTTAGTAATTTCTGGATCAAAATTACATTACTCATTGAATTTTATAAAATTTTTGAAACAAAAGCAGAAAATATTGTTATTCCCAAATTTGATAAGTCTGTGTACGAAGTAATTATATTTTAAAAAATTTGGAAAATTAAGTTCAAATTAAGATTCGATGCGTAGTTTTAGCGAAATCTTATATTTTCGAAACTATATTTCGAAATCGTTTCAAACGAAACGATGCCATTAACTAATAATATAATAATAATGCTAATAAAAATGTGATGTACTTTTGCATATTTTTAATCTAAATTACCGTGAGAAACCTTCGAAAGAAGTTGGCACCATGTATCCTTTAATAGCTTGATTATTTTTTAAACAAATTATAGTTTATATGATTTTCTGTGAAGTCACTATGGACTCCACAGATATTAGAATTTGGTCCAAAAATTAGATCAATGAATTTTATTTGACGTTTGGGTGAGTAGTTTGATAACAACAGAATGAAAGCTTTTCAAACACTGTTTTGATAAGAATCAAATTATTTGAAGCTAAATATTTAAATAAATATATATATATATATATGTATGTTTTTAAAGTAAGTTAATAAATTTAAATTATTTTCTTTTTGTTTCAGAATCAATTGCCAACAATTTATTGGTTATTGGTATTTTAGAAGTTTATGTGTACAACAAGAAACATAAAATTGCATTAAAGTTTCATTTCGTATTCGACCTGACGTCAGACGAGGAAATTTCTGAAAACAATCATTCGAATAGTATTAAGTAAGTGATTTATAATTCATTTTGAACGAATAATTTACTTTTTTTTAAAATTCATTCATTTAGTCAATAAATATTTATTTGATCCATTTTTAATTTTCTCACAATTAAAAAAATTCTATTTTAGAAATAATGGACAGATACGAACCAAATTGAATAAAGCACGCACTCTTTGGCGTAGTAGCGGGGGGGCTGTCGGTGGTCAACTATCTCTGGATAGTACGACATTACCACCTGACGCCTCCCCACTATCTGGAGCTGTTGGCAATCAAGGTAGATTATCTAGATGGTTTTCATTGCGACGTGGTTCTACACAACAATATGATATTGGATGCAATAATGAATGTACCTACCATCCACCTTGTATTTGTGGGGTGGATTTTAAATGTGGGAACAATAAGATGCCATATTTACCTGAGGTAAGTTAACTTTAACATAATATAACTTAAACCGTGAGTTAATTATTTGAATATCGTCGAGCTAAATCAAAATTCCAGACAATTTCTACCTAATTTAAATGGACTACGAAATATAACTTTAATCAATAGAACTGGATCAAACTTTTTGTAAACTGTTAAGTTAAAAATAATTTATACAAAATATGATAATGTTACGAAAGCAAGTTTTTAGAATTTTATATTTACAATTTGAGGAGTCTTAAAAAAATTTTTTATTTTGTATATTCTAGGAAGAGGATGCTGTTGTTCATCAATTTTCTGCAAGTTGTTTATTACAACAACGCAGACAAGTTCCTCCGTCGTTACCACCTCCCCCACAAAATTTAACACCAAATCAATTGAAACGACGTATGATTGTTGCGGCTATTGTTCATAGTGAAAATAATTATGTAGCGACTCTCCAAAGATTAGTCAATGTAAGTATTAATTGAAAAGTTCGTCCACTTTTATACGGCACTTTGCCAATTGGCATGCGATCAGTATGTCCGCATTATCGCGCCAACGTGGCTTTCTTTGCGTTTGACATTAAATTGGCAAAGTACGACATAAAAAGGACGCTAATTAGTAATAAATGTTCAAAAAATTTAACACTTTCAATTTTTCAGGATTATAAAAAACCATTGGAAGAAAGTAATCCACCTATATTAAGCGCATCAAAAATATCAACACTTTTTCATCGATTACCAGAGATATTACAGTGCCATACTTTATTTCGTATAGCATTAGCTGAAAGTATTCGTAATTGGGATCGTGATGAACGTATTGGAGATGTTTTTATTGCATCGTTTTCAAAAGCAATTGTTTTAGATATTTATAGTGGTTTTATAAATAATTTTTCAATTGCTTTAGATTTAGCTAAATTAGAATCAAAACGTAAATCAGCATTAGCAGATTTTTTAAAAGTAAGTTTCAAAAAAAATTTCGTAAACATTGTGAATGAAGAATTATTTTTGGTGCATTTGAGATTTATATTGCAAATGAAGACTGAAATTATTAAAGAAACCGTAAACATACGTAAGTTTCAGGGATCGCGAAAAATTTGCGACGTATAACAAACAAGTAGCTTAAATTACCGTAAGCTATTGTTTTTGTTTGTTTACTTAATTTTCTTGGGTTATTTTCGACACCAAACTTCAGTATTACAGAAAGTTCATAATTTTGAAACTAGCCATACATACAAAAAAGAAAGTTCATAAGTAGAAATTCTATGATTCCTTATATCACAATAGGAATGCAATAGAGATACTTTTATCGCAAATAGTCAGATTATAGGATTTTACTGTTTTTAGAAACGGCACATCTCATTTTCGTATAATTACGATATTGTCTTTGCTTCCTTTTATTGCAGAACATAGGCGCTTGGAGGGAAGTTCAAAAAAGTTCATTTATACTTTCATGAAAAAAATACTCAGAAAAAAACTACCTTTTAAGAAAAAAATACTCAGAAAAATATTACGAAATAAAACCTAAAATAAAAGCAATTATTTGATTTTGCTGACCGTCTCCATGTAATTGTACATAAAAAATAACACGCAGCTTGAAATGGAAGCTTTTAGTAAAACTTCCGTGAAACATATTTAAAATTTTATCAAAAATCATTTTTCATTAAGTTTTGGAGAGTTTTTTTATTTTTCTTCCAATCAATGATCTAATTCTAATTATTGCTTACTTTTTTATTCTTCCAGGTAAAACAAATTAGTTCACATGATCGATTATCATTTTTTGGTCTGATGGTAAAACCTGTACAAAGATTTCCACAATTTATATTATTTTTACAAGACTTATTAAAACATACGCCTCATGGCCACCATGACAGAATGTCGTTACAATTAGCTTTAACACAACTCGAATCATTAGCGGAAATGTTAAATGAACGTAAACGTGAATCTGAACAATATTTAGCATTTAAGGAAATGTTACGGCATATTAGTGGGAAATTCTCAATAAGACCATTATCTGATGGTAATCGTTATTTGCTTCGTGAGGATAATGTCACACATTTGGTAAGTAGCATATTACCGTTTTACAAAATTTCCTTGAAATTTAATTAATTTTTTTATTATTATTTAGGAATTTAACCAAAATGGCATGATAACGAAATCAAAACGACGTCGTTTATTACTATTAAACGATTTAGTTGTATGCGTTTCGGTAGCTGCAAAAACATCAGATGAGTTTAGTACAAGTGAACGTTTAACATTAAAATGGTCATATCCCGTATCTGATATAGAAATACAAGATACAAGTACATCTCCAACACTAACACGTATCTTAACAAGTGGCTTAAATCGGAGCGCTAGTTTAAAATCTAATGGCAGTTCATCATCATCATCAATCACTGCGAATGAGTTATCTGGTGTGGATAATATTTGTACAGAAATGAATAATTTAATGCATGATTATGAAGTTATCAGTCGCATTTCGGATTTAGTATCAACGTTAAAAGGTAATTTAAAATTACTTTTATTTATTTGATTTAGATATTGCGCTAACACTGGACCCATATCCTGTTATTATATAGTTGGTTTTTTGATTAATTGTAAACAAGATTAAACACAATTTTTGTCCAACCATTAATATTTATTTTGTGACCTTCAAAGTAAGCTTCATTTAAGAGGTTATATATATGTAATCGTCTTTTCCAATCTTTGGAATTTTGTTCATAAACGCTTATAAATTCTTGAATCTTTTTAATAGAATGTACAATTATTTTAATAATATTTCGAATTCTAATAGGTACGTACAATTCGTTAACTGTGGATAATATTCGCAAAGTATTGCATACAATTCAAAGTTCCATACAACATAACGACGAAGAAATCGCTTGGGTCGATTCGTGTTGTTTACAATTAGTTGCAAAAATAAAAAATGGTAAAGAAGAGGTGTTTACATTTCAAACAGAAAATCCATCTGTAAAAAAAGAATGGATTACTGAATTACGTTTAGCTCAATTAGCATTAGATCCATCTAATTCACCTGCATGGGAAGTACCAGAACAGGAGCAACGACCATCAACGAAAATGCCGTTATTTGTTCAAGCACAACCTGTATTCAAATCACCACATCAAACAGAGGTAAAAATATTCTCCAATTTTTTTCCGCTAAATATTTAATTAAGTTAAAATTGATGCCAAAAACTTAATCTAACATGTTGAACGCCGATGTTATTTTAAAAAAAGAAATTATTCCTAAATGTAGTATTCTAGTAATCGATTGCAGATTTATGCCTCACAAGTAGATCTTGCCAGACCTCTTTTGACGATCACTATAATGAAGAGATGATTATTCCTCAGTTACTTTGAGATACCGAGTGTACCTCTTTCATCTCCCTCCTAAATAATAATTCAACTAATTTGTAATGTTTTTTTCTAGGTCCGATGTGGATGTTTCTTCTCGTTAAATAACAATAATACACATCAACATAATCGACGTAAAAATCGATCGCGTAATCATTTATGGATTTGTACAACAAATGGTGCTAGTAGTCATATTGCAATATTACAACAACATAATCAACAAGCTGGGACTTTACGTGAAATAGGAGCATTCGATTTAATTGAAACGCAAATCACAAGTATGGAATTCGTAAAAGGTATACCAGAATACACAACTGATACTAATGATACCGTCTGGTTGGGTACGGATAGTCGTAAATTACTGTTATATTCAGCAAGTGAACCGGATAAAAAGGAAATAGACAGTTGTACGGTACCAGCCAACATAACAAATATTAAATATCACTGTGATAGTGTATTCGTGGCATTAGAAAATGGTTCATTGTTAATATACCGACGCAATTTTACTGATGGAAGTTGGTTACTTAAAGATCCGCAATTTGTGGTCCTAGGATCTCATCCCGTATCATCGTTATTACCTATTAACATGTGTATCTATGCAGCTTGTGGTAAAAAAGTGTTTGTCCTTGATAGTTTTAATGGTGAAATTCAAAAGCATTTTAGTGTTCAACATGAATCTGGTGGAAATGTGAATTTAATGGCACATTCTGGAATTGGATTATGGATTTCGTTAAAAAATTCAAGTACGGTTTGCTTATATCATACAGAGACCTTTAAACATTTACAAGATATAAATATTGCATCGAATGTTATGCGGATTGTACGAAATGCGGATACGCAAAACAATTATTTATGTCGAGAGGTGAACACTAACAATCGGCCACCGATTTATGTGACTGCCCTAATGGCTTGTAGAGGTTTATTATGGGTAGGAACAAATGTTGGAATATGTTTAACAATTCCTTTACCCCGATTGGAAGGTGTACCGATAATTAGTGGACGTGTAAATATTTCGTATCATGCTCATTTTGGACCAATTTCGTTTTTATTAGCTTTACATCCAACTAAAACATTTAACTTAATTTCAACAACAACGGAATTACCACCTAGTGAAGTTTCAACACCAGTAGTAGATAAAGATACTACCCTAGATGCAGATAATACCAAAGAAAATTTAGATAAACAAAATAACGAGAACTCCACAAATTTAACAGCGAAGTTAAAACATCAATTAACCAGTAGTCCAGTTGTTCTTCGACGTAGACGTTCGAAAGATAACGATTTATCACGATTATCAAAAACATTACCTAGAGGTTTAGGTTGTGGAGGAGCAATTTTTTCTACTTCAACAACTTCATCGCAAGGTTCTGGTGATACATGTGATGTATACGGATTGTACGGAGATTTAATGAATATCAAAGATTACGATGGTGAAGATAGTATGCTTACGGATCCAGTTTATGAAACGCTAAGACGTAGTGACCCTGAATTGGCAGCAATACCAAATAAAGTGAATACTTTAGATCGAAGGTTACGTATGAAAGTGGGTCGACCACGTTCTTTAGATTTATCAAATTGGTCCGTTGAATCTAGATCATCATCTTTGTATACGTCATCTGGATCAGAGGAAAATTTGGGTGTTAAAAATGGAGGAGGGCGTAGTGTTTCACGAACTAATAGTAATGCTAGTCGACAAGGTTGTCAGTTAAGTTTTACTGATAGTAATAGTGACAGTGTTGTTATTTCTTCAAGTACACCAGTGAAACAGCAAAAAATTACTACAGTCAAGATGGTTTCATCTGCACCAAGTGCTGATGTGTCAAGACGTACTGTAATTACATTGATGGGTGGTCGTGGATATGTAAATTGGCGACATTCGTCATTTATCAGTGATAAAGCAAAACATTCGACATCTTTAAAAGAACCAAACAGCAATGACGCACATATTGTGATATGGGAATTGAAATTGTGATTCGATTTATGAAGAAAAAAGAAAATTTTACTATTTTAAGTTATGCTCTTCTTATTTGTTTAAGTAGTAAATCGTTTTATATTTAAAATAGATTATGTTAGAGTTCCTCTAATTTAAGTTTAAACATCGACGCTACTTTTTAGAGCCAAATAAAAGTGGATATATTATAATAATAATTCACATTGTTAATTTATATGAATCAATGGTGAAAATAAATATTCGTTGTCTTATCCCTATTAGATCCGTATTAATTTTACAATGTAAGAAAAAAGTACAAAAGCAAAAGAAGAGATCAGTTAAACCTTTTAATCTAATATATCTGTGAACAATTTTTGAAGAAAACGCCAATTTTTTGCGTACACCACTTTGAAGACCACTGCTTTAGAGGAATTCTAGATGTATGTAATGGGAAAAAATCTAATTTTTTATATATTATATGATAATTGATTAATATTTGTGAAAAAATAATTCAATTCAGTTATTGCTTAGTGAAAGTAATCTCACAAAAAGTAGCACAACTAAGTTATTTAGCAATTTTTGGACAGCTATTTAAAAATTATTATGAAATATTCCTAAGTTTCTTATACAAGGGTCGTGTAAAACTTAAAATTCGATTACTATAGAAACTCTCACTATTTATTAAAATATCTTCAAAAAATACTCTATTTATTGTTAAATGATGATTAGAATCTATTTATTGTTAAATGATGATTAGAATCATTATTATTTTATTTAGAATGAAATATTAAAACCATGTTTCCTCTTGGAATTCGGAACTTACACGATCCCTATGTTTAAGGTAACGAGTCAAAATTATTGCTCAAAATGAATTATTTGAAAATAATTTCATATTTTTATAAAGAATTTATACAAATTTTTTTTTTTGTATTATACGTTTGTAATCAAAATAATTAGACTTACATAAAAAAATGCATGTTATTTATAAAAATTTACTGCTTGTACGATTCCTGTCTGTAACATCATAGTTAATCTTAAAATATTTAAAAATAAGTGGAGCTACATATTCATTGTTATATTTAATACTATACGTGTACTGTTTCTTAAAATTCAAACGTTAAAAATGTGTTTTGTTTTTTATCCCAGCTATATACTTAATTCTTCTATTTTATTTTAAATTTTCTACCCAATATATACCGTCATAGTATTATCGTGTTGTAGTATATTTTTTTCTTAATTTAATTTTCACAAATTCGTAAAAAAATAAAGATATTTTTTATATTTCCTTTTTGAGAAAATGTTTGTACCTCATTGTATTTTTTGGGAAAATTTATTCATTTTTATACTAATTGTAAGAGTATGTTTTACTTTAAAATGTTTTTATTTTTTATAAAAATGAATGTTATTTTGGTTATACTTTGACATTATAGATATCTTTAGGTATAAAAGTTATGGCATTAACCAAGATTTTGACTTCCTTTGCAACCAATGGATAAGAGTTAAAGTATATACATTTTGGATTCATATATTATACCTAACTGCAAAATAAAACAGAATTTAAGTTAAATTATTAACATTTATTTGGTTACCTCTATTTTTCGCTTTATAATTAGCTAGCTTTTATCACATTGTTCTATGTTTTTAAATAGTGATCATTTAAAGCTATGCTAAATTTTTTGACAAAATAATATGTGTAAAATATGTCACCAAACTGGAAGGATAATATATCTTGTGATTGGCTTTAAATATGACGAAATCAGAAATCTTGAATGATACATTAACGTTAAATAAAGACAATTACACGTAAAAATGAATCAAGTTTTATCCTAACGATTGAAACTTAATCCATTTATACAAGTCGATAAATTTTTGATGAGGGATATTTTATGTTAGGATACAAGTGAGTAGCAATTTTTTAAAATTAATAAACCTTTTCATATTAACAGGAGAATAATTTCTATTCAAAAGATCAATAAAACGGTAATAGAAAACGTATAAAACTTGTGAAAAAGTCTTTAACTTTAAAAAAAATATAAAAAACAGATATAATTTTTAGTTTTATTTGAATATAATTACAAACACAAAATTAAATTCAAAGAATCATCATATATTTAAAAATATTTTTATATTATGACGTAAATACCACAACTCAATGAAAATGACATGAAAATAATTTAATATTTTATGGAAAAAAAATCAATATAATCAAAGAAATTGTATAATTAAAGTGTACAGATGCTATTATTATGTACAGAATAAAAGACCCATTCAAATTAACGTAAAGAAAAAAAGAAGGCGTAATTTTTTTTATTCAGAAATATATGCAATAAACGAAATCATCAACCAGATACAGATTTGCATTCACATCGAAAATAATTTTTAAAAGCTTACCAGTTTCCAATTTTACTTATGTTGAATTGAGTGGGATCGTTAATTTAATTGTTTAGTTTATACTTCAATTCGTTATAAGTTAATTTTTTGAATATATATTATACTAGTTTATTCGTTTTTATTCATTAAATTGTACTATAAGGGCGTAATACTATGTCGTCGTTTACAAAATTATTAAAAATTTTGATGTTACAAAAATGTAGAAAGGACTTGATTTAGATGTAAAATATTTTTAATTTTCAATTTTTCTATATAAAGCACAAAATACTTTTTTACACAAAATTTTCTTATTTCATCATCTTTCAAAATAGTGCTAAAAAGTAAAACGGTAAACTCCTAAAGATGTGCGTTAATTTCATTACTACTAAAGTTTATTATTATTTCGAATGCTCTATTATCTGAACTAAAAAAAATTTTGTTTTATATCTGTTTATTTTTTCTTAAGAATAAAATTCTTACCTCTAGGAACAAAAAAATTTTTTTATATTACAGTTTTCAAATTTTTAAATCTTTGTTTGAATCAGTCCTAAAAGACACATTCTTAGGTTTTTTAACCATCAGTGGCCTTTTTTTGGATTCCTTGTTAATAATTTATACAATAGTTATAATATATCATTATAGCCAATGTGCCTAAACATTTATTTTCATTGTTAAACAATTTATCATGTTTTGTAGCATTTAAATAAAAAAGAATATGTACATAATCATTTTGTTTTATTTGGGAATGGGGGATGATTTCAAGGGATGGTGAATTATATTTTTAAATGTCTAATAATAAGGTGTCAGATTTCAGAAGTAACAAAATATTTATTGAAATTTAGTGCTTTACAAACAACATTATGTATAAATATATATCTATTGCTAATAATATCTTTGGGTAAACTTGGGCACAGACCGAGTAAAGAAAATTTTTTCTGGATGTATCGTTGAAATATTGTATGTGTGATGAAGTCAATTTATTTTTAATAAATGTCAAAAGAAGGCACAGCAGTCTATAAACATTTATTTTTATCTAAGTTTGTATAATAAGATGGATTTTAAAGTCAGTTTATGGTCTATGCCGACTTTTCTTACAGTGCTTTCATCTATAGAAAATATTTTATATCTTTATACCGTAGTCCATTTTTAATAAAAAATTGACCGAATGAATAAATGCGTTCCAACCATAGTTACTCTTTTTTAATACGGGGTCTGCACCCAGTTAAAGAGAAAAAATTCTGATAAATTACCAGGCCAATGCTTTACCATCATATTGTAAAAATTTTCCACTATCCTTTTCTGTAATCGTTTCCATAATATTAATAATGCCCTGGGCCGCAGTATCCACTTCTAACGGAGCATTTTTTCCACCCATATCAGTTTTTACCCAGCCTGGATGTAAACATACAGCTATAATACCATCATTTTTGAGATCAACACTCATAGATTTTGTTGCAGCATTTAAAGCTGACTAAAAAACAATTTTTTTTTTAAATATTATTTAACTGAAAAGAAATCGCTCTTCCTCATCTAATAATATACGAATAAACGGTAAATTACACCATTTAAATAAACAAAACAACCTTTCTGAAAAGCTGAAGAATTTCCTCATGATAAAGGATCTTGGAAATCAAACATTATATTCAATTGAAAATGTAAAATAGAAGAGAAATATTTCTCAAAAGTTAAATACGCCCGTAAAAATTCAAGACATGTGTCAAATAATTAATAGGAGAAAACGATATCCGTGGCTCCTCGATTTGACGATTAATTTTGATAAAACAAGCCAAAATAAGACGAAAAAAAAGATTACCAATTTTCGAGTTTTCGTCTATTTTTCGAGTTATTGACACTTTTTTTTTAGAAATTATCGTGTTTATTATGTCAGATTGGAACATTTTACAAGTTTTAATTATTATTTTTTGTTAAAACCGAAATTTAATTCCTTTAAAAAAACACTTGTATATTTTATACAACTATAAAAAATAAAAGTACGCCATTTTCGACTGTTATTAACCCATGAATTTCTGTGGTGTAGTTTGTACGGATCGGGTTGATTTTTGGCCCCTACGTTCAACCCGTGATTAAACCACCCATGGATAACTCGAAAAATAGGCGAAAACTCGAAAAATTGGTATTCTTCATTTTCGTCTTATTTTGGCTTGTTTTACCAAAATCTATAAAATCGAAGCGCCACGGATATCGTAATCTAGCCACAAAATAAGACAATTTCTTCGCCTAATTTATTCTTTTTCTATATGAAATGAGCCCTTAGTCGAATCCTTTTAAAATTCTCTTTCGTAGGTGTACCTAGTTAAAACGCACATGGTAAGCAATTAATAAAACATCTGTTTTTCCCACAAAATTTTCAATCAATAAAATCTATCTTCACTTTGTGTCTATTTGTAAAATTAAAGCGATTTATAAAAGAAATTAAATATCAAAAACAAACATTTTTATTTTCATTGCAATTTTTTTAAATTTGGGTACCATTGAAAATAATAATCAAAAAATAGTTCATTAGAAAAATAATGAAATATCAATTAATATATTCTATGTAAAATACATAGTTTTAGAAATACCTAGTACCAAACTCATAGAAATTTTGAGGTAGTAACCTGTTAATATTTTACTAATGTAAACGGAGGTAGCCATGACCCATAGCTTCTAATAAATTATTAACCCTCTTTAAATACTTTATCAATACCCAATTAATTTTAATACAAATAGAAAAAAATTCATGATAAGGAAACTTATTATTTTTGCATATTCAATTTAATAGAAACTACATATGAACAGGCTTCTTTTATATTTTTTTCATTTATTATAACTTATGATCATTGAGGAAGTTTAAATAAATTATTTAAAATTTTATTTAGTTTCAAGAAAATAATAATTTTAATAGAAAAAAACATTGCAATACAAGTTTAAATGTACTTTTAAATTCTTTCTAATTTTAAAAGTTTTGTATGAATAAAAATAAAGCTATAAGAAGTGATAGTGGTGTTATTTGCATGTGATAAAAATTTATGAATATTATTTATTGTAAATAGAAATGTCCGGAAAATATTATATTCCAGACGAATTTTGGGCAGTTCATAATAAGTTATATGGTATTTTACGGGAAAATAATGGACAAAATACAAAAAATACAGGTACAAACATTTATATTGAGGTTATGTCATATAATTTTGTTGTTTGGTTTTACTAAATTTGCATAAGAAAAATCTTTTTAGAAAATATTCAACCAAAATAGCCATTTGTTTATAGTATTTTAAATATTATAATATAATTAAATGAAGTCTATAAATATTAGAACATCTGGTTTCGAAAGACATTGAAAAATGATTAACGCTTGCATAATTTCTTCAAATTGTTACATTAATAATTGTTATTATAAATTATATTATCCAGCGTTGTTTCTAATTAAATTCGTAATACTATCGTTTACTATTCATTTTATTATTAAAAACATGAAAGAGAGTAGATTACATGAAAAGTTGTGGTTTTTATTAATAAGTATAGTAAATAATTATCCAACGTTGACAACTAACTTAGATAATTAAAAATTTAAAAATGCTAAGTTTTTCTTGATTTATATTAATAAATAGCTAGCGTAGGGTGTGCATTTTATGTACTTGTGTAGCAAGATATAACAAAAAAAAAAAAAATTTTGTGTTTACCACTCGCTTTGAAATATAATTGGAATTTGTATTAAATATAAGGTTTAAATTTGAATGAATAAAATTAGTTTAAAGTTTTCCACAATAATCGATAACGAGAAGATTAAGGATTACAGCTCTTTGTGGGATATAGTGATACCTGAATATAGTGAAAATTTATTAAATAAACGTTGGATTTAGATGTCATAAGAGGATTTTATGTCTTTATTTGGTTAATTTTTCAATTTTGGGTGTATGTTCTAGGTAGTAAAAATATTTATGTACAAACAAGATTCTATCTGATGCAGGGAAAAATTATTGTTAATCAAATTGAATTGTCCTAATGGTTTTTAATAAAAATTTCCAATATCACTGTTAACTGAATTGTTTTTGTAAAAATTTATTCTTTTTAGAAAATTATAATTTTCGAAATATTTGCACGGAATTTAACCGTGTGACACTTGAGTTTCTACCGGACTGTAATATTTTAGATACATTCATTAAAAATAAAGAACTTAATGCAAAAATAAATACAAATTTTCAATTTCATTAGTATAAATTTAACAAATCAATATATTTGAAGGTATTTTATTATATAATTCTAAACTTGCCCGATTTTATGGTACAGCTAAAATTAATTCATAATAATTGTGAAATAAAATTGAATTTATATAAGTAGTTTTATTTATTCAAAATATTTGATTAATTTTTAATAAAATAAATATTTACTGAAATCATTAGTAAAACAATGTTGTATTTTACTTATTATTAATAATTAAATATAAATGATTTAAATATTTATTTATCATATGTAGTATAAAAAGAAATTTTTGTAAGCTTTAAAAGGATACTTATATTATTCTTGAACGAAAAACGTCCTAAACATTTATAAAATTATTAAAATGTCTAAAGGTATGCAAATTTATTTTATAATATTAGAAGCTTTGTTTTACTTTTGTCTCGTTAAAGTAACTAATAGTTAAAGCTATTTTTAATTCATTCTAAATGTCATTTCAGTTTAACGGTCATGACTTCGATGTTTATGACTTAATGTGAACGTTTGGGTCACGGTTTCTATATTTATCAATTTCTTTTGAATATTAAAAGTGGTTCAAAATGTGTATACGTTATAGTTAGTTTAATCTTATAAATTGCTTATTTAAACTCATTTAATTTTTTACATTCGTATTTTGTAAAAAATAAGTGATGTGTTGGATTTATGAAATTGGAAAACATCCTAAATATTATTTTATGGATATTATCTACTATTATTAATTCAAACTAAATTAAATTTTGAAGTGCTATATTTAAGTGAGCATTTAATTTATCATACCTTTGCACACCGATAAGGATAAAATCCACCGGCATCATTTTGAGATATTGAACCTAATATTGAACTCATATTGATAATTTTTGATTTATTTTCTGGATTAATTTTAGCTCCTTTTTGTAACAGCGGTAGTAAAGTCTGAAATCATGAAAATAATTATTTACCAAATTAAACTAACAATATTCGATAATTTCAGTATTCCAATAGGTAAAGTTGATATTATGCGTGACTTCAAAAAGCCAAGCATGTAGCTAATTATAATTAAGTATTCAAACAATGTATGATTAGATTAGAAAAATTAATTTTTTTTAAAATCATAATCAAATTAATACAAAAAATTGGTATTGTATAATATCGCAACAGTAAAACTTGAGTGTATATATGTTGTATAAAATTTAAAATTGTATTATTATTACCCACCAATATAAAGCTATGAAATCGGGAACTGAACCGAAACTATTATTTACAGTGTTTTTATATTATTATTATTTTTTTTTTTTTTTAATAAAAACATTACTATTGGAAATGAGATAAAACTAATGTAATAATTTTACGGGACTCAGCAAGTTAATTCTTCTTAAATATTATCCATTCGGAACGCTAAAAAATATTAAGAATTTATGTTTTATTTACGCGGTTTACAGAACCTGTTTTTTCGGAAATCGTATTGCAGTTATCTCGTTTGTAGAAGAACACCAGGTGGTTTTGAATTATTTCTGAATATTCGGAATCGTTCAGAAGTAAAATCATGTGCAATACTAAGAAATCAAAGTTCAGTTTAAATTTTTGTAGCGAACACTATTTCTATAAACGAATAAAATCAGCAAAAAGTGAATCTGAAACTCTATTGAAGTATATGTTAGCATTGATTTGTTGGTAATGATAAGAGGTAGAAGAAAATTTTACATTACAAAACTGATAATGCTTTCATGAAGCATTATGCACGTGGATATATAGCAATGTGTTGGTCTTTGAAGTGTAAGTTTTAATGTATTGGTAATTTTTTTTACTTTAAAAATTCATTATTTAAAGACTTGAAATTATAAAAGGCTTAAAGGGATTAATGATTTTTCGGATTTGTGAATAAAGGAAAAAGTAATTTCCAAAGAGTTTGAAATTATTTAAATACAAGTAAACATAACAAGAGTTAATTATTTAGATATTCGATAAATGGTTCAGTAACATACAATTAAATACGTGCTTATTAGCTAATTTTTAGCTGAAATTATGGCGAATATAATGTTTCAAACAAAATTTTTATTGAAAAATATAATTCAATTGTTGAGTCATGGATCCATTGGATCCAATGGACTGATTTTGTTCATACACGAACTTAAACTCACTTTTTATGTTTCTTTTCGTTTTTGAGTTATCTTGGTAATGGATTTGCGGTAATTGACTAATTAGATGATTACCTATGCCAAAATTTTGTTTGTGCGGTAAATATTTTCTAGCGTTACAAACTTTAGACTAAAATTAGTAAACCCTGACATATTTTATGTGTGTGAAAAATGTGTGAAATAATATCCGATGTGCAAAATGCTCAAACAAGTTTTACTGTTAGTTATACGTCATTAAATTACCTTAGTTAAGATTATCGGTGCAATTGTATTTGTTGTTAAACTATCAACTAATTGATCAACTTTAACTAAATTTAGTCTAGTAAATTTTGTTGATATTCCAGCATTATTTATTAAAACATTTAGACCTTTGTCTTGGACGATACATTCAACATTTTTGGAAAATTCTTGATAACTTTCAAATTTATTTAAATCTAAGTGAGAGACAAAAACAAAAAATGGTTAATAGATCGGCTTGTTGTTTTTTTAAGTGTGGCGGTAAAAAAAATAAACGTTTTGTCAAAAGTTCAGAAAATGAAGTAAATAGTTCTAATGCGTTGGTTAAACAACCGAGTTTAGGTAGTATTGCATTTTAAATAGTGTTTTTATTAGTTTCTTTTTTATATGAAAATTATTAATGGGGATACTTGAAAATTATTATGTTTTTGACGTCATTAATCAGATGAATTCAATAATTACATTAAACGTATAGGGAGTATCGTTAATATCTACTGCAAAATAATAAATAAAAACAATTATAGTTGAATCGTTTTCGTTAGTCCATTGTTTGTGAAGAAAAGTTTCACTTCAACATTTATATTTTACAATTTAATTGGTTGTTTGAAGATTATTATATTCATTTTTAAATAATAGTGAACTATTATTTACAGTATGCAATACGGCACAGTACATATTATATATTTATAATACGTATTAACAAAAAAAACCAAAAAAAAAGATCGATAAAACAAGCCATAGTGTGATTGTAAATTCGTGGTCAGTGGACTAACGAAGATGATTCAACTTTAACAGTGTTAATTGTTTAGACTCTCGACATATGGTTGCTTATTCAATGTTTGAACTATTTTTAATCATTAACTACATAAAATACATTCAATACTTAGTACATATACTTATAAAACATAATAATAACTTATAATTATATTTGATTAGCTAAATTTTTG
This sequence comes from Chrysopa pallens, assembly GCA_020423425.1. Classification (NCBI taxonomy): domain Eukaryota; kingdom Metazoa; phylum Arthropoda; class Insecta; order Neuroptera; family Chrysopidae; genus Chrysopa; species Chrysopa pallens. The sequence goes on from CM035593.1 coordinate 33,641,957, forward strand.
GCGTATCTAAACAGTATACGAAAAAAATTTTCAAATAAAAGTTGTTTTGAAAGAACATACAATTTTTTATCTTTAAATTTTCTTTTATTTTTTACAGACCTTTGTTGATAGATCACGAACTTAAACTCACTTTTTAGGTTTAGATTACGGTACCAAAATTTCAGCTTGCTATTACTTTTCGTAATTTTGTGATTTTGACATCGAACAGACGGACGGACACACAAAAATGGATTTATTAGGTGATTCTATGGACACGACTTAAAACCTTGAGAGACACCTCTATTATAAAGATAATGTCTAATGTAATATATATCGTATTTTTCTTCAATTTTCGCGAACAAATTAGTCAAAAAATAACCAAATGTTTGATATGCAAAATCTTGACATGAAAATGTAGTGCATTTTTTTTAAATTTAGAATTTTTTTTTTTGTTTGGGAAAAATTTTTCAACGTGTCCTCTGATTTTAAGTCAAGTTTTTGCAAATCAAATTTCATAACTTTTGGATAGTTATTTTTTCAGTAATTGTTCACGAAAATTGAAAAAAATACAATGTATATTAGATCAGAGATTGTATTTATTATAGAGGTCTCTATCAAAAGTATATGCCTTTATTTTTCATTAATACAGGTTATTAATGAAAAATAAAGGTACCTATAAAATTAAAATTAAAAAATTAAATTTTTTTAAAACAATGTTTAGTTTTAATTTTGTCATAACTTAGGATTATCTATTTTGATAAGCATAAAATACATTAAATTAAAATTCATAAAGGTATGATTATATAGGTATAAATACATTCATGAAATAAATTAAAACACAATTTGACCTTGAATAAGTGTTGCCCATGTCTGTCGATGTGGAAAAATTTTTAAATTATTTTATTTACAAATTCCATTAAATACCTAAGTTATAAATTATTCCTAAGAAATATGTATATAATATTTAATATATTTTTCAAACAAACAAAAAAATCTAAATTAAATTATATAATAATTATTGCAAATTTTCAATATTACCTAGCTCTAAAATGTGAACATTCGAGTTGGCCTCTTGTATTTTCCTTAGTTCCTGCAATTAAATCAAATATTAAAATCTATTCCTTAGACTAATTTTTAATATGTATGTCAAGGCTACAATTATATTGTAATTATCAATACATTTGACATAAAAATATTGTTTAAAACAAAAATTATTTTTCTAATAAGTTAATATAGAAACTAACAAAGTTAATTGTTTAGATACGTATATACCTATGTATACGCATATACCTATGCTTAGATCGCACAAAACGAATGCAGTTTAGAAGGTGTATTTATACCCAGTCCAAAAAAACATTTTTTGAATTTAAACTTTTGCTATATCTCTTACGGTTTGAAAAAACAAATTTGAAGTCACTTTTTAGGTATAGAACTAAAGTATCGTGATGACCAACAAACACTCAGCCAGGCAAAGGTAAACTAATTGTGAAATTTTATGCACCCATATCAAAATTTGGGTACTTCATTAAATATTTTCAAGCGTGAAATAAATTTAATAAATCCAAATATTTCCCATAATATAAATATGTATATATACAAGGTCAGAGATATTGCTTCATGTGCGGATTGCCAAGGCCGTACATATCTTCATTCAATAATATGTTGAAATTGTGTATAGAATATAGTCAATAAAAGTGATTTTATTAGGCGATAAATTTGCGAAATTTTCATAAATACTGAAATTTGAAACGCGCATGCGTAACTTGTACGTCCTGGCATAGACATTTTGGCGCGAACTTCCATCGATATCGGCATAAAAAATACTTTAATTATTATAATAACCATAGACAGAGTAATAATCAACAAGATCTAGAGATAGTTTTAAGAATTTTTATTTCCTGTTAAGATCTGATATTTTGTTATGTGTATCAACTCTATACCAATATTTGATTTATAAAACAATCTTACAACAGATGACATCACCAAATGCGAATTTTATATAGAGGTCACTTCTCGTTTACAAAAATTTTTTTTTTAATCGTGGATTTTAAATTAGAACCACGATGGTAAAATACAAATATCATAAATAGGCCTAAATGATATTTATGATATTGTTTCCATTAGAATGCAAAATAAAAACAGTGTAATAAATCGAATTGTTTATTACAATCCAAGAAATTTAGTTCGTATTCTTTTTTTTAAATAAATTAACGGTAACATAAAAGCTGTATATATATGAACTTAAAAAATTAAAATAAAAAGAATAAATCATCAAAATGATAATTACATTAATTGCTGAACTATTTCATAATATCTAGCAAAATCTAAATTTTTTGCTAGTCATCTATCTCTTTTTTCTAATAAAAATTATGACGCAGTGTTTTAATTACATAGTATGGAAATGGAAATTAATCACACTCAGTTTATAATACTTTTATATCTATATAAAACACCAGATGTCTCGTCACTCATAAGAGGATCGTCATCTTTTAAGTGAAATATATTATGTATTAATCTTTTAGTACATAGCTTTTAAAATAGGAAGTGAAAACGTATTTTAATCAAATTGTGATTTTAAAAAAGTATTATTTGTAGTACAAATCTAAATATTAGTATAATATTTCAATTAATATATAGTTATTTTAATTAATAATAATGGCTCCAGTTGGTAAGTAGTCACATTATTTTAGTAATGTAAAAAAACTGTAAAACGAATCAATCTTACCTCGGCTTTATTAATATTTCTACAAGTCGCTATTAACTGTGTTGCATTGTTTGACTTTTGCACTAAGTTTTTAATTAATGCAAATCCAATACCACGATTGCACCCGGTTATTAAAATCGAATTCATTTTGAATTTCACACTGAAAAAATTAGCTGTAAGAGCACTGCTCGGTTAGATAGTGAATTATAATTATAATTTTATCGGTGAAAGTACTATGGCGGTTATTGGTCTATTATGTTTCCGGCAAGGCTCATTTCGGAATAGTTCAACAAAATTTCAAAGATTTTTTTCAATTTCAAGTGTTTTATTAACTAAAAAAATCAGCAAAAGTTTTGGTAAGCAAAAAAAACACCATTTTATTATGTTTGATGTATTAGTTTTTTTTGTGTTACGTCAGTTTAAATGGTTAGTTGTCTGTCAAAATTATACGTTAATTTTATAAATTATGGTCGAAAATATTGAAAATGGTAATATTTTAACGCTTCTATTATTGTCAATTTAACATCTAATTGTATCTGATTAAGAAGATTTCCCGATTAAGAATAATATGTGATTAGTATTCCATTCGATATTTTTGAAATAATTCCCAATTCTTTATAGTATAACTTACATAATGTAAGTTTGTAAAATGAATCATTCATTTAATGCGCTTGAAGCAATTTATTACGTAATATATTGTTTAAAAAACATTCTCATGTAATTATTTTCAGTTTTTATAATTTCAATTAAAATCACATCATATCTACAGTTACACTTAATATCATAACTAATCACATCATATCTACCTACATCATATGCATTTACAGTTTCTTTTTAAATTACCACAAATTATTCTATTTGGTCAAAATTATGTACAATATATCTATTAAATAAAATTTGCGAGGCGCTAAAAAACAAAAATTATTTCTTGGTAAGCATTGTAGACCAGGAAAGCAAAATAACTCTTTGTATTACAAAAGTAGGTTGAAAATGAAATCATAAGGCTTTTTAACACTTATAGAAAGTTTATCTTACCCATAAACTGTAAAACTATAATGTTAAAAATGATTGATTTTCTTTTTTCCCCATTGTATTAAATTTATGTAAAAAGTAATAGTTTTTGTCTATTTTTCTGTAATTTTCCATTCTACTTCTTTTTTGCTGAGTCATTCGATCAAACTGATTACATTTCCCTGGTCAATAAATTTTATTTATATATTTATGTTAAAATTCGACAAAAATATATTAAAATTACGATACATTTTTTTGAAAAATAGTGAAAATGTCTTTTTCTATGGATTAATTTTTTGAGGAATTAATTTTATTGTATATATATATACTTTCCTGAATGCTTTTTTAATAAAATTACCAGTAGTCATTTCTGAATTTTCTAAATGTGTTGCTTAACTCTTAATTCGAACGTTATTTTTGATAAAACGAATGCGATCTTACCATCTATATCTTGAGTTCATTATCTATGCTTAGTTCATTATCTGAGATTGGATTTTTTGGTATTAAAAAATTTTATACTTAATTTTGACGTGGCTGAGGAAATTGTATCAAATTGTGGTACCATGCGATTTACTAGCGGGTTCATAGAATTAAAATTTTCCTATTTTCAATATTTAGGAAAAATGAATGAAAAATGGAATGTAGTTCTATTTTGTTAAATGATTGAAGTAAATAGAAACATGTGCAATTCATATATTCCTTCCCAGCTTCAGCATAATAAGAAGTTCAAAAATTCTTTGAAAAATAGAGATGTGAGAAGGGTTAAAACTGTAATAGGAGAAGGGTCAGACTGTTTCGAAAATTATTGCCGTACTCCGTCAATCTGTACTTGTGGTTGTTTCGAACGTTTTTTAAAAAAGTTGAAGGATGAAAGTAAGGTTACAATTTCCACAATTTTTCCGCCACGGAAATTTCTTTATACGATTGTAATTTTTTCTATGTTTAAATAAAAAATATTATTTTTTTTATAGGTGACGCTTACGACTACGACTTAGTTGTTATTGGAGGTGGTTCCGGTGGATTAGCTGCAGCAAAAGAAGCAACTGCTCTAGGTGCAAAAGCTTGTGTGTTTGATTACGTAAATCCTACTCCAATTGGTACAAAATGGGGCTTAGGTGGCACATGTGTAAATGTCGGATGTATACCAAAAAAATTAATGCATCAAGCTGCTTTACTGGGAGAAGCAGTTGAAGATGCTAAAGCTTATGGATGGCAAATACCAGACGCCGAAAACGTTAAACATGATTGGGCTGCTATGCGTGAAGCTGTACAAAATCATATTAAATCTGTAAATTGGGTTACAAGAGTGGAACTTAGAGATAAGTAAGTATTAGCTACATATCTTGTGCAAAACGGAATACTTTAACTCAAATTTTTAACTGTTCCTATATGTATTGAGTGACATACAAACATTTATAATGTAATTACTTTATAGTACTCGGTATTAGTCCTTGAATATTTAGTTATGAGGATTTTCAAAGTCATAGTATTCGATTTTTAACAGTCATGTTCCAGTTAATCGTCTTATCGAGTTTAAAAACTCACAACTTTATATTTTTTTACCCCTAAACTATTTTGATGGTCAAAATGTTACAAAATTCATTAAGACTGCGGCAATTAATTTGAAGTGATGCCCCGGCTTCTATTTGTGGATATGTATGGATAATTTTTTTTTGTATTTATTCCAGAAAAGTAGAATATATTAACGGTCATGCCTCTTTCAAAGATGCTCATACGCTTACAGCCACGACAAAACAAGGAGAAAAAACTGTAACCGGTAAATATGTATTAATCGCAGTTGGTGGCCGTCCAAGGTATCCAGAAATACCAGGTGCACTTGAATATGGTATCACAAGTGATGACATATTCAGTCTTGAAAATGCTCCAGGAAAAACACTTGTTGTTGGGGCAGGATACATAGGATTAGAATGTGCTGGATTTTTAAATGGTTTAGGTTTTGATGCTACAGTAATGGTGCGATCAGTACTTTTACGTGGATTTGATCAACAAATGGCAAAAATTATTGAAGATTCAATGACAAATAAGGGTGTTAAATTTTTACATCGTTGTCTTCCAAAATCTGTGAAAAAGTTACCTGATAATAAGTTAGAAGTGGAATGGAGTAATGATAAAGGTGAAAGCTTTACTGATACTTACGACACAGTTTTATTCGCTATCGGTCGACGTGCACTTACGAAAGAATTGAATTTGGAGAATGCCGGTGTTTTAACTGTTCAAGATAAAATTGATGCAGTTAACGAGCAGACAAATGTTCCTAACGTTTTTGCAGTTGGAGATGTATTATTAGTAAGTATTTAGGTTTAATTTAAAAACAATTTTTATAAGTTGGCTTATAATTATTTCATATATTATATGAAATAATTTTTATTTTTGATAAAAATTAGGAATATTTTGAGTGCATAAAGCTTTTACATAAATCACGAATTTCGAGTTTTTTTTTTAGAATTGTGTATTTTGATACAGCTGTGTTGACTTCATTACATTTGTTGTGCCCTTTCAAATTATAGTATAATATTCTTACACGACTAAAGAACTTAAAAGATACAGTTAATTTACGAATTTAATTATTTTCAGGCTAAACCCGAATTAACCCCAGTTGCAATTCATGCTGGTAAATTACTTGCACGTCGATTATTTGGAAATTCAACATTACAAATGGATTATCAAAATGTAGCCACAACAGTTTTTACACCTTTAGAGTATGGCTGTGTAGGTCTAAGTGAAGAAGCCGCTATCGATAAATATGGTGCTGATAATATTGAAGTATACCATGCTTATTATAAACCAACCGAATTTTTCATACCACAAAAACCTATTGCGTATTGCTATTTGAAAGTTGTTGCGCTTTTAGAAGGTGATCAAAAAGTATTAGGGATGCATATTATTGGACCTCAAGCGGGCGAAATGATTCAAGGTTTTGCAGCAGCCGTCAAGTAAGTTTTCTATTTTTATTTTTTATTATCAAATTTGTGTAAAAATACATTCACTGAATTGTTCATTCCATTTATAGATTCATTTATAGATCATTTACAATAATACTTTCCATGTTTCATTCAAATTTGATCAATAGGCATATCGAGTTGAATTTCTTAAAAGTATTAATTAAATGATACAAAGAACTAACGAATATCATATATAAAAAACATCCTTGAAATTTTTTAGTGATTTAATGCACTAAATTTTATTATTTAATATTTTTTCAGATGTAATTTAACAATGACAACACTCATGCAAACAGTAGGAATTCATCCAACAGTGGCTGAAGAATTTACTCGTATTAACATCACAAAACGATCTGGAAAAGATCCAAACCCACAAAGTTGCTGCAGTTAAACCACACTCGTGATTTTAGCTTTAAATAATAAAATAGCCTTTTTCATAAATCAGAAATTCATTGATAATGTTTGTTGTGTTCTTTTAAAAAATAAAATAATTTTTACAGAAAAGCAAGTAAACTAAAAACATTGTCACAAAACTTGAAACTTGAACACCAATAATCACACACCTTCAATATCAACCATCTTCATTTTGTATTAATTATGATAATCTTATTTTGATATCGTTTTAACATTTAATTTTATAAAAATACTTCAAATTTTTTATAGTATTTAGTGCATTTGAAATGGAATGATATAATAAAAAATTATAAAAATGCATTCCACTCTATTTTTAAAAATTATTTAAAAAAATGTGGAATAAGTTGTTATTTTATACGTACTTAAAGTATAAGAGTTGTAAATGTGATGGATCAATCTTGAAAGGTTTATATATTTTTGAAAATAAATTGTTTCACAAATAATTTTATTTTGTTTTTGAATTTATTACCATTGATTTCTTACTTATTAGATTGATATTGTCGTTTAGGATATTTTGAATTTTATTGATAATCGTTATTTTAGTATTAAGATTTTAATATCAATATCGAGTAATTTTTATTTTTCCTGGCTGGTGATGTTATAATAAAACTTCAAAAGGTAGTTGCTTAAAATTTGTGCAAGACTCGAATATACCTAAATTTATATACCGCTTTATATATTTAAGAAATCTTTTTTATTTAAAAACGTATCCATCCCCATACATTTTTCCAGGCGTTGGTTACTTGGAAAATAACCTGCAAACCATTTTATTTGAACTATTTATTACAACCAGAGATGAGTTCTTAATTTTTTTTACGAGTAAATGTTCGTTACTAGATCCCGATCTCAAAAATGATTTACCTAAGAAGTATACGATGAATGCCACTCATATACATAAATTCTCATAAATAGTATGTATATAAAAATTCTACGTATGAATGTGTGAAAGCTTCTAGGCGATTTAGCCCCGTTGTTTTTAATAAACAAAAAAAGGCAAAACATCTTTTTTATGTAAAATTTGATGCTCAACAATTTTTATTCGAAACTTTTTTTCTAACTTTTGGTATCACTGAATGTGAGCTTTATATATGAGATGTCAGATGTCACATTTGACAACCATAAATTGACTAAACATTTGACAAGTAGTGAGAAAAATAAAAAAAAAAGGTAGTCAAATTAATGGTAAAAATGCATTAAAATAACATTCTAAAGCAAATTTAGCCAATTAAAACAAAGAAAATAATGTCACATGAAATAACTGTAACCAACATCCAAAATAATGAAAAAATACCACATAAATTATTGTTAATAAATGGTTATATAAAACCATTAGAATGCCATCAATGTAATACGATAAAAATACAAGTACAGTTAAATTTTCGACGATTTGAATTCGAAGTAATAAATTCACATTTTAAATGTTTAATTGACTTGAATCAAGGAAGTAATATAATTACTTTAAAATATTGTAATTCTAAACTCGAATTAAACATTTATTTTGAAATTTCGAAACCTAAGTACACAATCTTACCTTTATATATTGTTTGTAAGAATCATGATGGAAGTTTTCAAGCACCAAATCATACAGAAAACAGTTCAAAAATTGCATGTGCTAAAATAGCATGCATATCACAATTAATGCAAACATTCTATGTAAATAAACTTCATGATTTGGGCTTTGATAAAAAGGTCTTTCAATTTTTTAAGACTGATAAATGTTTGAATCCAGTGTGTGAAGTATTCTTTAGTAAATTAGACATAAGTATTGCCCGTAAAATGAGTCAATTTGATTTATGGTCACATTTTGGTAGAGAAATTATGCAGTCATCACTAGCATCGGATAATATAAAATATTTAGCTTTCTTATCATGTACTTGGTATAATGGTGATAAATTTCATGGAAATCAACATCGGACTCATCACGATATTTTATCTCTTACGGACGCACATGTGGCTTTGGGTGGTGGAGGATTAGCACTATTTGGAACAGGATGTCTTTATACATGGCCACAATCAGTAGAAGAAATTATATCTTGCTTTATGAATGATACCATTGTCGATAAACGAAAATTAATGGATGATAGTAGTTATAGGTTAGTTCTAGATTAAAGACCCTATTTTGATTTTTTTTTTAGAACTTTGATTCCTATACTAGGCTACATTTTTGATAATCTAGGAGTTGAAATTATTTTGTATTAGAATCTCATTGTATTTTAGGTATTTCAATTATTAAATCTTTTAATTATTCTGATTCGATGACGATTGTTTTCTATTATTTTAAATCATACTTCCACTACTTAGTGAAAGATTATTGAAAATTAAAAAAGTATAGATTTTATTTCGATCAGCACAGCTTTAACCCCGAGTCTAACAAAACAGCACAATAATCTGTATTAGTTTATTTTGTAATACAGATTATATTGGTTTATCGAACTTCAAATAGAAATTCAATTCTGCGTAGAATAGCATAGAATTTTATAATAGCAATGTACTTTATCGTTTTCGCTGAACTTTTTTTAACTTTGTTTTTATCCCAGGAATAAGAGTTTCATGAAAATCACTTGGGCATGATGAATTCATATAAAAAACTTTCTTATATTTGATTTCATTTATTTGATGTTAACTTGAAAAGTTTAATATTGATTTTAGAGGAACTTATGGTGCATGTTTCTCAACAACATTTGGTTCAGTTTGTCATGAATTAGGACATTGCTTTGATTTGGGTCATACTGAAGCTGGTGTAATGGGTCGTGGATTTGATAATATTGATCATGTATTTTGTATAAATGCACAAAGTTTACGAAATGCCACATCAAATACATGTGTTAAAAAGTTGTCGACATTTACAAATTTTAGAAAAGAAAATATTTACAATGATTTTACGTTTTTTACTAGAAATTGTGGACTGATTTTGAATTCACATAGGTATAAAATTGTAATTCACTTGCAAAAACAATGCAGTTAATTGACAATTAAAATTTTAGGTGGCTTAATAAATTTGATACAGATGCCACTAAGGATGATTTAATTTATACTAAAGAAAAACAGTCTATTAAATCAAAATATGGTCTTGTACTAGTTGAGATTCGAACTTGTACTAATGAAGATGTTATTAATTGGTGGGAATTTTCTCAAAGGATTCCTATGAATTTATTTCGAATACCTAATTCTTATTATGGTGTACCTGATAATATTATATTTGCTATTGATAAAATTGGTCAAATATTAAAGCAAATTTTATAAATGCCTGATTGGAATTTTGTTTTTATTTTTTTTTTTTGTTTTTTAAAAGACGCTTAGAATTTATTACCTTTGAGATAAAATAGATCAAATAAAATTTGTCTAAAAATAAGAATACTCATATCTTTTCTTCTTTTTTTGCCAATTTTTTATCTATTGCAATAGAATAAAAAGTGCATAAAATCATCAAAACATGTCAAATCTATGATAACAAGTTTAAGAGTACTATTGAGTAATTGATGTCGCATTAAAAGATGCTTAAAAAAGTGTTGTAAATAAATTTAAGTAACTTAGGTTGTTACTTTGTTAGTAGCCATGCATATTCCATAATAGTAACTGTGAACTAAACTTTACAAACAAATACAGCTTTGCAGTTAACGGCAATGGTTTTGACCCGAAGAAATTTTTTTAAGGTATCTGAAATTCGGAACAGAGGTCAATATTCCGGACAAATATCAAGCGATATCTCCATAACCGGCCATGAAATCGTAAAATAAATGCTATTTTCGGTATTCCAAGATATTTATTACCCTAAAAAACCCAAAAATAACTATAAAAATTTTTATTTTTTTATTTTTTGGTGATTTTTATGGTTTTTTACAAAGTCACAAAAACCACGGAATTTTTTTTAGCTAATAAATTCAATATAACCCACTATAAAATAAACTTCATGTCATATCTAGATATTTTAAGCTAATTTTAACTATAAATTTGTATTCAGCGACCATAAAAAGCGACTTTAAAATTAAGAATTCACTTTAAAAACTTGAGCATCATCATTTAAACCCCAGATCAAAAGCATATAAACAAATTTTCTAAAAAATGCACAACTAATTGTTTTAAATCTCGATTTATTTAAAATCTGAAATTTCCAAATATTCTATTTTTAATTTTGCTTTATTGTTACGTTTTTCAACACATAATAGTAGAGAGGTGTATGCAAAAGCTAATACAAAAATGTCAAAGCAGTTGCATAATCTTTAAAATAAAAACTCTAAAATAACACCATTTCTTGTAAAATGAATAGTAATTTTCAGCGTAATTTTTATTATAATTTTTTATGTTTGTTATTAATTTCAAAAATAAAGTTATTAGTGTACTTAAGAAGTCATCTTAGACGTAGATAACTGCAGACTTCTGCATAGAGCTAAAATAACCTCAGTAAATTTATCAATATTCCCGCACCATAAGTCGCAAATTTGTTATCCAAATGAAGTTTAGAGTGTAAAATTCAAACATAGAGAAAAATGCTGGGTTTTCTTTATTTATTTTTACTATATAGACATTTTTTAAACCTGACGTCTTGCCCTTCGTTTTTAAATTCAAATTGCTGAATTTAATTACACTTTAATGCTAGTGTTGATCAGCGAAATGCAAAATTATCGGTTTTGCTTGAGTGATTTTAACCTTAACTTGGTAATATAGAATCCCGCAAAATCAACGTCTTAAGGACTTTTATGCAAGATACTATACTTCATAAGCTAAGAAAATGAATTTAAGTTTCTGTGTGAATATTGCATTTCCAAATATCGTACGCATTTGCCTCTTGCTCTAAGCTGACATATTATTCAGGATAAATAACCAGCTTGAAAGCTAGATATACATTTCTGCAAATCATGAGAGTTGGCTTTCTTCAAAATTGATCAATATGCTAGACAATTTTTTCAAATTTATTGTTGGTATTAAATTTTATTGCAACTAGTTATTATGACATCCACCTCTAAAATGGTAATAATGATCAAATTTTTATATTAATATTTATTTAAAAAAAAAAGTATTCTGGGGGTAGGGAGGATTTATTAATAGCAAATTTGTATTATATGAGAGGAGAACTGAAATATTAACAATAATGAGGGCGGCGCCAATGATTATGTCAAGGGCAACGGACATGATTTTGTCGGTTGACCTGAATTATTGAATGTACGACAAGAATAATAAAGAATTTCAAGTACATTTAATTTACATTTTATCTTTTATTCATCTTAATATAAAATTAATATATTTTGTATATGCCATTCATAATACATATGTTGAAAGATTTTCTTCATTAATTTGGTGTTTTAATTTTGGTTTTTAATAATTTTTATTTATTTTATCCATTTTATTATTTCCAATGTTTAGAATCCACATGTCTTACGCAATAATAAATACTCGTTTTCATGAATTTATGTGTGAAATTATCATAGTATCTATCGTTGCTATCATTTTGATTGTGCCCTTTTTGCTAAAATAATTTTAATAGTATTGTATCCTCAACTATTCATACAAGATTGCAAAAACAATTGCCTACACTTGGAAAACAATGAATTTATTATAAAAGATGAAACATAAATTCTGATCAAGCCTATTGAATTTTGAGCTTGCAATCTACTTCTAAGAAAGTGATATGTGGTACAGTCAACTTTTCTTTATTGTTGGTGAGAGAATAGAGATGATTGAAATTCCAATATTTTTTATCGTTATTGGGTAATTTCCATTCAAAGACATTTTTTGTAAAAATGGATACTGAGATCTGTTATTAAAGTAATTTAATGAAAAAATTGTGTCCTGTTGAAAAATGGGTTCAATTTTTATTTGATTGATTTGAAATTTTCGAGAGACTGAAACTAAGCAGGATTTTACTGTCTTTAGTATTTTATATCACTACAAAGAAAATATATGTTGAATAAAAAATCATACTACCATCATTATGAAAAGTTTTAAATATATCTCTACTTAGAAATTTCTTCGCTAGATGGAATTACTTGTTATATTTCCTTACAATAGTGTTTCGACCTCGAAAGTATGAAATACTGTTCGGAGAATCTCAATCCCAAAATCAAATACGTATCATTGAAGCATCTACATAAATTATCAAATGAATAAAATTTATAAATAAAACAAAAATAAATTGAATTAAAAAAATTTTAAATTATTGTGTAAGTATAAAATTAATTCTTTGTTATTTAAATAATATTAATATTTTAAAGTATAATAAAATTATAAATAATAATAATAAAAAAAATAAATAATTTTAAAAGTATAAAAACAAAAAAACTGACTACAAATTGAACTTAAAAGATAATATCAAGTAATATTTTATCATTTTATTATAAAATATTTTTTCATCCATCATATTTACGTTAAAATCCAAAAAATCATAAAAAACTATAAAAAAAATTGTTATATTTTTACAATTTTTAGTATAATTAAGATAAATAAAAATAATACTCATTTTAAGATTGAATGACTAATTTCTGTAATGTTATTTAAAATGGATTCGAAATAATGTTCTCAGAACATAATTTTAACCGATATATTAAAAATTATATACAAATTTTTGTAAAATTTTAGGCATAATTACAATTGAATTTTATCAGCTTGAAAGGTTTTTTTTTGATTATCCTCACAATTGTGAAATGAAAAAAAAATTACAAATTTCAATGACTTTTTTACTTATTTATTTATTAAAATCTATCATGAAAATAATTTTCAGACAAACTAATTTTCAACTTCGTTTTTTTTTTGAACGTTAAAAATACCAAACACTTATATACATAAATAGACGCGAAACACATTACCCTTTCTTTATAGTCAGATAAAAAGATTAAAATATTATAATATTAAATATAAAATTGCGTAATTATTTTCAGACTTCGATTCTATCATCATAAGTAAATAATAATATTATATTTGGTAGACACTTTTTAGGTAAAGGTCATTATTGAATTCAATTGATATATTTTTGTTTATTTTCCAACTTCTCTTCAGATGGGTCTCTATCTGGTTTATATGTGGTTTTATTATACTTGCATGTGTAACACAACATTATATCAAATATTAAATATACAGGACCGGTTTTATTTTAGATGATTTAAAATATTAATTTTTTGGAAGTATTAAAATATATTTGATTTAATTTTTAACAAGAGTTTTAATTTTTTTAAGAATTAATTCTTTGGTTTTTTTTTTTTAAGATTTCATTCGTTTGACATAGGTAAATAAAAGGTGTAAAATGGTTTTTTTCAATTAAAAATTAAATAATTTGCAGAATTACATTAAAATACTTAACAGTTAAATTTTTTTGTGCATTATTTTCTACAAAATACATTACTTAACAAAGCCAAAATAAATTTTTACTTTACTATTTTAATACAATTTCGGTATCATTTTGATTCCTTACGTCTCATTTAAATGAAATTGTTGTACTTATATGATTAATAAATTTTGGGATGTATTATTCTTTTAGATATCTATTTCTACTTAAATTTTTAATTAAATCTAATTAATATAGTAAATATTATTATTTTTTTATAAAGGAAATTAGAAAAACATCTTCTTTTTAGATTTTATTACATTTAAGATTTTTATAACTGCCTACTGGTAATTTGGTCGTGAGGACTTTTCGGGTTTCAAAACTTTTATCAGGATATTTTAAACTATTGAGTAAAAATGAGAATTCTATATTGAAATATATAACAATAGATTTACTAGAAGTTACTGATATAGGCAATTTGTATAACAATAATGTAAGGAGTATGGTATGTCAATAAAAAATAAAGTCTTATTGGAAATTTAAAATTTTTGTTAAAATTGTAGTTAATTTTACCAACACTAATTTTCATAAATTAATAAATTAATTATCTATGTAATTTTAATTTTTTTGGAGCAATGACAATCTTTATTATTTATATTCTAAATTAAAAATTGTTATGAATTTACACGGAGAATTTTTTTTCAAGTTTATTCATTTAAAATATATTATTGTTACATAAATATTTTATTTATTTTTTATTATTTTATCTGAATTTTGTATCTAACAATTTTTTCTCGAAGTCTAATTTTTATCTCTTAATTATAAAAATGAAATATATGAAATTATAAAACTGTTCGGTCCAGTGCTACTTTTTCATTTTTCTTTTACCTCTCGAAGATTTTGACATACATGGGCATAAAAATTAATCCCCGAGTCTATTTTTATAATAAAAAATTTAAAATCAAATTTGTATCTAGTCATCTATTATGTACCTGTGTCTAATACAGTTTACGATTTTAATGTTCTAAAACACAAATGGGTCATTTTAACAGAGTTCTGATAATGCCGAGTTCTAGTGTTATAGATATTTAAAGCGCCTTTAGTTCTGGTAATGCGAGTTCTAGTGTTATAGGTATTAAATCGCCCTTAGTTTTAAATTATACCGAAACGTCGTAGCTTTGTAAAGAATTTAGTATTATTTCACTAGAAATAATTTCATCTAGACCCACAAAAACTGCATCGTGTAATATTTAATTAAATATTTATATTCTCAAAATTGACAAGGAAAGATGCATAAATAGTATGAGAAAGCGCTAGTACCTAAGTAGTTGTCAGGGTCAATTTTTGTTAAATGTTGATTAATTTTTTAGGTACTTATGAGTCAAATAAATATTATTATCTCATATAAATTGGGTATGTCCTCGACTCTAGTTTGACCTATTTTTTAGCTAATTTGATTCAAATTTATTAGCAAAGAACACCTGGTTTTTTAAAATTACATAATACCCCTCTCCAAAATTGTTCCTATTTATATATTTGTATACATATTATATACGATTTTTTATAAATTTATAAAATACTATAAATAAAACTTTTGATTTGGGTTTTTTTTTATGCATCTTCTTAATTTAGCTATGAACATCTATTTTTGAAAACTAATTGTTTTGGAAGTGAATAGCTTGAATTTCTTGGAAGTGGTTTAATTTTAACATTTTTTTTTTAACATTGTTGAGAATATTGGATCTAAAAATGTTTAATTTGCCAACGTAATTTTTCAGTAAAAAAGTTTATCTGAAATTATACGTAAAACACAAGATGGCTATTGGGTACTAGAAAAAAATTCTTATGGAGACAATCGACTGGAGAAAAAAATTTCTCAACGCGATAAAATTAGAAACAAATTGAAAATTTGGTAAATATAACTGGTCCGCAACAACTGGCAAGAAAATAAGCCTTTTCCTAAATATCGAAATATAAAAATAATTAGCGAAAAACCCAAAAATACCACTTCTCACTGTATGGCAATTAAAATAGCTATATTGAATTTACGAATTCCAGTGAAAGGTATTGTTATTGATGTAAATATATTAGATAATCGGTATTTTTACTAATGCCGATATCTCATCGACTGTTCATCTCATTATGAAGAAATTTTGTATATACATTTGTGATATATTTTTACATTAATCTGGAATATTGTTAATTAGAAAAGAGCAAAAACTGTAATAGAAAATCGACAAGAAACATAAAGTTATTTTATGCACACAGAAAATTTTATTAACTTATGTGATTAAGATATGAACATTTTTTTACTATATATCTAAATTTCATCTCTAACTGTAAAGGCGTTCCGCACATAATAGCTTTTAGATGGATTATCCACAGCTGTCAGAAGCACACTCTTTCATGTAACAAGAGTGCTTGTAACAAACTGATAACTTAAATTGCATGTAATATACATTGTATTTCTTTAAATTTTCGCGCACAAGTAACTTTAAAAATACTAATCCAAATGTTGTCAAATTTAGTATGCACAATATTGACATGGTTTCGGAGGGCTTCTCGAAAAAAGTATTAAGTTAAAAATCAAAATTTGATTCTGTATTTAGAAATGTTTATTCTTAAAGAACTGTTCGACTAGCCCTCCATTTTCGTGGCAATATTGTGTATACCAAATATCATAACATTTTGATCAGTATTTTTGGAGTAACTTGTACGCGAAAATTGAAAGATTTTTGTGTTTCTAACAGCTATGAATAATCTCTCCTAAGTCACTACATAAACTAACATCTTACTGTCTGTTATGAAGCCTGCTAAATTTTATTACATTTAGATAAGTATTATTTTACGTACTGATCTGATAAAATTTGATAAATTTGCAAAATGTACTTTAGCGTGAAATTTCCCACAAAATTGTAAAAATACGATTCTTACTCTTATCGATGCCTGACTGAATTTAAACTGAAAAATTGAAATTTTTGGTTTAGATATTCAACGAATTTCACCGGAGAAGATTGTATTCGCAAGATTTTGATTCACTTTTAGCAGTAGTAAGTAGCATTAATTATTTATCAAAGTTGTAAACTGTAATTCAGTTGTAAACTGTTTAAGAACTACTGATATTGAAAAGAAATGCTTTCGAAATATTACACAAGATATTAGAAACTCAAATAGATGAAGAATTCTATTTACCTGAGAGAGTGAATGACCCCTAACAATGTTCTCGTAACAATTATATAAAAATCAGTAGAGTTACAATCTTATTAAAAATATTATTATTTAGATATTAGGTGAAAAGGGTTAGATATTTTTTTTACCGTCTGAAGAATGGTCGTTATACAAAAAGGTACTCCTCACTCTAAGGTCAATAACTTCTTTCTAACGAATTTTTGTATATAATTTAAAATTTTTTTTCTGTTTCTCCATCCCCTAATTCATGTCATTAAAGCGTTACCGGCATCTCATCAACGAACAAAAAAAAAATAAGTTTTCTGTTTTTTGTGTTCTTAGAGATTCTATTCGATTCGGTCGGATCAGGTCGTTGACTGGTCGGGTTCAATGTCCGGATGGTTTGTTTTTTTTTTTGGTACTTAAAAAAAAGGTATTATTATAATAAACTAGAAAAAAATAGATGGGCTTCTATTACATAGTTTTATAATACGTCTAGCCTTTTTGAGGGTAACTACCTGGACCAAAAAATGTCGTTATCATGTTTGGTTTTGTTTTGGGGTCAAATGGGAGGTATTTGTATCTATGATGTAACTTATAATAATAATCTAATGTCTAGCCACCTCCTACAGGTGTTTAGATATGATTTAGATTTTTTTGGCTACTGATGGTCAGATAGTTTTTTCCATCGAAGGTTGTAGAAGCTTTTTTTTTTAAATAATTGTGGTCGGTATAAAAAATATTATGTCATTAAAATTGAAAAAATTAACTAAAATTGGTATTGCCACAAGATGAATATATTCTGTTTTTTGAATATATTATTATATTAGACTTGAATCATATATCGATTATCGTGTTATTCGTTAACTCGACATACAATGTAGTACATTATTATCAGAAATTAAACCAGAAGCTTTTAAAAATTTGTTAAGCCAAATTCAAAAGAATATTATTTATTATTAATTATATTATGATAATCATATTATTAGTTAATAATTTTTACTGTAAAATTGTAAACAAAGGATAAGTGGTTAAAATCGAGATAAATATTGTATTACGGATCTCGATAAAATTATGAGTATGGGTAGTATGACCTGTTGAATTAAAAATTAAGATCCATTAAGCGATTGGGTGCGTAGTTTTTGAGATATCGCCTGACAACCGAACCAGAGGTCAATATCT
The DNA here is from genome assembly GCA_020423425.1 of Chrysopa pallens. Lineage (NCBI taxonomy): Eukaryota > Metazoa > Arthropoda > Insecta > Neuroptera > Chrysopidae > Chrysopa > Chrysopa pallens. The sequence continues at coordinate 33,660,633 of CM035593.1, forward strand.
CAGATAAATGTCAATTATTTGATAAAATTAATTACCAAAAACCTAAAAATAGCAACAAAATTTTATAGAATTTTTGGGCGATTTTTAAAATTTTTAAAAATTTGTCGAAACCATATACAGTTTAAAAATCATGAACTGCTCTTGCTATCAACAAAATTCTGCGTTTTTCAAAGTGTTCCTGAAAAATGAAAAATTCAAATTTCAAAAAAATTTTACATAATGTTATACTTTAATGTACCATTCGTTTTAAAAAATAGATGTTAGTTGTGTCCTCAAAAAAAAAAAAAATTAACAAAAATGTGCCTTTTTTGCACGAATTTATCCTTCCCTCCCCTTAATATTAAAAGAAAAAACTTTTGTACCTGATTCGGATGTTCAGTAAACTACATAAAAATTTCAAGAGGTTTATTTATACAAAGTTGTATTTTCTACATATTTTTTTTACCATCATACAAAAGTATATTGAAAATGCTTATCAATGCTGTATCAATTTTATATTTAACCCAAGTTTGTCTCAGTAAACTTGATTAGATTTGAATTTTTTTCTGGACCATATTACATTTAGAAATTTAAACGATCTGTTTCTGTACCCATGCCAAAAAAAACGATCTTAAACCAAACAATACAATCCTCAAAATCCATTAAAAGTCATTTATAAATTATTTGTATTACGTAGATATAAGTTTTCTTAGAATTACGTAAATTTATAAAACACTTAAGAGTTGGTGATTTTTTAAGAAATATGCAAACTAGTTTTGGATTTATGAATTTGTTATTATGTGAACAGACGACATCAGACGATATTAATAAATATCCAATACAGTATAACTTTATTTTCAAATGAAATACTTTTAATAAGCATATCACACCATTGATAAATATATTTCGAAAAATTTGATATAGCCTAATTGTGATTAGTGTAACAACTGTTTCCTTTACGGAAATTTTGTAAAAGTTGGCCGTTTCTTTTTTCTGGGCTAGTAAAATTTTTGATTGCCTCCACAAGCTTAAAATTGGAGGATATGTGTCTTTTTTGATTACTATAGGAACATACAGAAAAAAACACATTCATAACAACCTCTATATTGTTATTTTTCACAAATTTCAGATTGGCGGCAAACGAAAATCTATTTACGTGGCGGACAAAATGGTTTTGACATTTGTTATTGAATGATCTTCCGGATGTCTGTCAATTTTAAGCTTGTGAAGACAAAGTTTGTTACCTTGTTATACTAATCAATGCTTTGCCATAAACAAATATTTATAACATATATGCTATGCTTATGACCATCCAGTCTATTACTGTTAACTTATTATCCAAATGTTTTGAAATATGGTATTAACTCAAAAAATAATTATTCAAATGTTTTGAAATTTAGTATTAACTCAAAAAATAATTATCCAAATGTTTTAAAATTTGGTATGCCTAGTATTGACATGAAAACGCGGGGTTTATCGAAGAGTGTTTCTCGAAAAATATTTTTAAATATAAGATCGAATTTTGATTTTACTTTAGAAATTTTATTTGACAAACCCCCCGTTTTCATGTCAATTTTGTTTGACAAAGCATTTGGATTAGGAATTTTTGAGTTATTTGGGTGTGAAAATTGAAGGAAATATAATGATATTACATGTAATTTAAATCAACAGCTTGTTAGAATCCTATTCTTTTATGTCAATAAGAGCTGTGAATAATCGCTCTTAAGGATGGTAATAGAACGAATAGTTCTTATTTAATTTGAATGAATTGATTGTAAAAATTAATTATTTTTATTATTAAACAAGTTCAACTGTAATTAATATCATTAATCTATATAATGTATTAATATAGTAAAAATTATTTATAAAATAAAAAATAAAACTGAATTAATTAACATGTGTGAGTTTTATTTATCAAGGTGGGGGTCCCTAATAGGTATATTAACACTATATTGTTTTCAATAAAAAAATAAATTCTTATCATTTGCATTGATTGGTGATTATTATTACATGAATTAGTAATAGATGTCCATGAACCAATATTTGTCCTGTGTAATCATTTAAAAACATATACGAGTTATACTACAAGCAACCAACACGTGTTTATTGTTTAGCTGAAATCAAGTTGTTTTAATACTATTTGTACATTGCATATCAAAATCAGTAGTAGTAGTATTATACTGCTCTTTATGTTCCGCATATAAATAATAATTTTATTTTCAATCTAGGATTGAATTTAAAATTAAATGATTGTTTTTGATGAGTATAACCTTCGATTCAAATAATATAAACTTTAGTATGCGCTATAGATTGGGACCTGTCAGCTGTCATGTATCAAAATCTTAAGTTTCGTCAATTAAGAATCCTTACAACGCAGAATGAGACTGGCGTCTATACAAAAAAAGACAATCTTTAATGTAATGAAATATTGATAGTATTTTTTTCAATTTTTGCAAAAATCTCAAATTTGGCCTGGTTAATCTTGATATAAAAACGTAGGGTCTGAATAGTTAATTTTCTTCGAAAATAGTTTTAGATACGATTCCGATGCGTTGAAACGTCTATTACAAACACTGATAAATATACAACCTATAAGTATATTTATATTTGGATTTTTCCAATTTTCATCAAGCCTTTGACGACCGACGATAAATTATTTTTTTTATATAACTGCATAGATTTTACTCAAAGTTGGTCCCATTTAGATTTGAAAAAAATTCCAGCCTTTAGAGGTAGCGGGACAACACAAAGTTTAACTGATTCTATAGCACCCAAAATTCAAATTTTAGTGGGAATGACAAAATGACAAAAAATTTTGGAAAACTAGAAACATATTTTAAAAGTAAATACTCCTATAAAAAATTCCACTGGTGCGACTTACCTTCTTAAACAATTGATTCAGTAGCGCCGGCTTAAAAGGTAATTGATTAAAAGAAAATGATTTATAAGAGTATTTAATTTATAATTATATTTAAATTTTGTTTTAAATTAAGTTGGTTCTATTTTTGCGAAAAACTACAGAATTTCGTTTAAAAATGTAATATTTTTGATAAAAGAAAAACATCATATTATATTATAGCTATTGACAAATCAATAATTTTATTAATATTTTATTTCGAAAATGATTTACCTTGAAAATAATGTAAAACTTATCTCATATACAATTTAATATTCCAAATAATTTTTCAAAATTAATTATGAGAAATTATGGTGAATTAATTGATTTATTAGATTTATGTTAATATTAAATAACAACTTACTTTTTTTATAATTAATGTATTAATTAATAATAAATTATTTAATATCTAAATGTATGAGTAATTGATCATATAACTTGAAGGGTTATAATAATCTATAACCAAAATATGATATATTGACAAAAATTTTTTGATTAATTATAAACACGGAATTTTCCTTTACACGTAAATAAAATTTTAGAAATGCATAAATAATATTACTTCATTTTATATAGGTGATTAGTAAAAAAAATGAAAATATTATTGATACCTAAATTTAGAATATATTTTGGGAAATCTTTTGAAAATTAAACGAGAAGGAAATCAATTTATTGAAGTTAGAAAAATTTATCAATACTCATGCAAGCATATCCCCTATTAATAATACAATCATTGTAAACAAGTAATATTGCAGAAAGTGTGATGGAAAGAAGGTGAAGCATATGACTGAGTGAACACCTCCTTCAGCACTATGCAGTGTGGGAATATACTCGCCCTTAATATAATTTAGGATGCACTAATGAGTAATAATTCCTAATCATTATTTAATCATTCCTTGGCTTTTTTTACAAACCTCTAATCAAACTAGCATCACATTTTCTCACCTTCTACTATACCTGGTACATTTGCACTTCCTCTACAGTCTAACCACTGACCTGTCTACCTGTCTTTTTATAGGATAAAAAAGGATAGAATTCCGTTTTAGTTGTTTAAATTAAAAATCTCCCATTTCGGACAAACTAAAGAATATATATCTCTGGACCTACTGGGATAATCCATAAGAAGGTGAAAAGACATGTTATACACCCCTTAGAGTTTAGGAGTATTATCCTCTATTCCGATGAAGAATGGATGTGTCATGGTGATTCCCATTAGAAGTCTTTTCGGTTTTGGTTGATAAGTCAGGTAGATTCGTAGAATTCGTGACTTAGGATATACTTGAATCGGCCCCAATTATATTTTACTGCGTTAAAAAGTGTGGACAAAGTACAACAATCTAAGTAGTTCTGACTACGTTCTTGGAATACAACTTTTAAACAAACCTAGAGGAGGATCTTGGTGAAGTAGATATAGAAAAAAACATTATTCAAAGAGATCACATTTTTTTAATCGTTTAGTTAAAGATTAAAAAAAAGCATTATAGCTTTGTGCTGAAGATAGTAGCACCAGTGACATGGATGGACAGATCATTAATGTCAATTATGTTTTATGTACAAATTCGTAATTAAATACTCCTTGTATAAAAAACTAAATATAAAATTTGCATAATTAAACGTAAAAAAGTGTGAACTATAATTATAATTACTATAAATATTAATAATAATAATTATTAAATTTATTCGCTATGATTATAAATATAATAATTTACTTTCACTATAATATCATAAATAAACAATTTTATGTGTTAACTATAGTAATAACACCTAATGCACAGTTCTTCTTAATTCTCCGGATGTTTTTTTTTCTTCGTCTTTCTTGTAACTATCAATTTTATTTACCTTGACCGTAACACATATATTTTTAATGCCTTGTTGTGAATTTGTATTTTTTTGCATACATATATCGGGTGTCAAAAAAGGTACTAGTGTTTTTTAAATAAAAACTTCATTCTTGAATTTGATTTAAATAGGTAATTAAAGCACGTTTTACCGTAAAAAATGAGTCTTTTTTTAGATAACCTTGAAAGTTTCAATATCTAAGGTTAATCCCGAGTTTATTTCAAAAAATGGCGGCAGTAAATACTGTCTTGTAAATTTTAATAGACTTTGTAGACCTAGCTGTTATTGAAAAAAAATTCGTTACTTAAGCTTTCTTATTTTTTTATACATACTTGGCATAAAGCATAAATGAGGGTATATATATTCTACAGTTTGTAACATTGGGTAATATTGAAAGCATTAAAAAAATTTTGAATTGGGTATTCATAGAATCATTTAATTAGTCCATTTTTTATGCCTGTCATTGCAGTAACTCAAAAACAAAAAGAAATGCCAAAATACAATTTTGATATCATATTCATGATAAAAAGTAAGTTTAAATTCGCGAATGTACAATTCGATCAATTTGGTTCAATAGATCTACGATCCAACTCTAAACCTATATGGGAACGAAGAAATGTGTTTAATTTTAAACTTTCTTCAAGGTTTTCATCAATCAGAATTCAATTAATGTCATACTTATATCCAGACAGACCGCCTGTTCTTGACACCTCACATTTTGATATCTTCATCATAAAATTATGGTTCTATAAAAAAATTTATAGTTTTCGATCCAAAGGCTTAATTTATCTGACACAATTTCATAGGTACAGTGTTTGTTAAGGACGTAGTCTATATAAAGGAAACTAATTGTGGCAAATTTGCAAAAATTTGATAAATCGAACAACGAGGTATTGAGACAACTTTACTTGTGGAATAAAAAAATTGAACGACCAGAATCTTCCACGCTTACTTAAAATTTTAATCTACACTAATTTTATGGTATATTTTATTATTTTTTCATTCCAATGGGCTGTGTGTAATTTTATGGTAGATGAATGATAAATCTTTGGAAAAATCTTAAAGATAATATGGTTAGTTAAAATGCAGTCTCCCATACCTTCGTCACTTGTTAGCTATTACGTTGGCGGAAAATCCAAATAAATCTAATCTTCGAGAATTAACTTTTGATGATTGTTAGTTGAGATAAATATCTAATATTAATATAATATAGTATGTAATATGACTTAATAGACACTCGGTAAAGTTTATGTATAACCTTGAAGAAATGTTTACGAATTTTGAGATCAGATAATAATGATGATATTTCGTGGTATTCTTCTTCATCTCTTCAGTAAGCTAATAATGACAAATAATGGCCCATTATATAAAACATAGTAATATTTCATTCTATTATTATACGAGCTTATTTCTAAATAATTATATTTATAGAAGATGTATTACACAGGTAATTCGTGGAAATATTTATTTTGACAAATTTTTTTAAAGAATTTTTTTTTTTATTCTTTTTAAATTTTTAAAAACATGGTTTCGTTTTCAAAATTTGAATAAGGATTGCTTTAGTAAGTGTTTTAAATAGAATTAAAAACAACGTTATGATAAAATTGAGATATAATAAATAGATAAAACATGACAATGAGTTGGGTTTATTTTCATAAGAATTTTAATAATTTTTTTACTTGTTGATCAATAATTATTTTAGGGATGCGTAAGTGAAAATTAGTGAATTACTCGTAATTCAAAAGAAAAAGTTGAGATATATCATCTAAATTTTATTAGATCTGATAAATGCCAATTTATATGAGAATATAACATATACGTTCCCTTTAATTTTTTTGGTATCTTGCCTGGATTACAATATACACAATATCAAAATATTTTCTGATTTTGTGGAAATCTATTAAAAAGGTGAATGTAGTATTCGAAAATGTATACTAAGTCGGGACACATCTATATTGTGTAAATTGTAAGGCAAGAGAAACAAAAAAATAAAATGGAAAACACTCGTGATATTCTCGCCGCATAATAAATGATGAATGAACTAGCCTGTAAAGTCGACTTTCCGGCCACTTTCGATGTTGTCGACTACTCGGAAACTATTCAGTAAAGAGCACCGACTATCTGGCTTCTAACTGTGTATGAATTTCCTAATAAAATTTATTTAGGAGGTATTACATTAAATAAAAACCTTGATTGTTAATTAATATTTTATTACTTTTATTTTAGAATCAGTAATATTGAAATAAAAATTAATAAAATTAAAAAAAAAAAAAAAATTCTAAACATCTTTCATAAAAACAAAAAGATTTTTAACCATACAAAATAATTGAATTAAATTTGATACAAACAAAAATGTTTTCTTTAATTTTTTTTTGTATCGGCTTTGCCAATTAATCGGCTGTTCACCCGACCGACTAATAACTTAGTCGGTTAATCGGATAAATTCATAGTCGGTACAACTCAAATTACAATATAAAAACGTAAAATAAAATTGGGGCAAACCACGTATGATCAACATTGTCGAACTTTTCAGCTCTTTTCCTCAAAAAATAACATTTTTGTGGTTTTTAGTCTCTCCAAACTGAGTTAGAGAACTTAAAATTGGTACGTAGGTTAACTCGGTGTCATTAATGTATACTTATGGAAACAAAAAATGCAACGGTTTTACCTATTTTCATTTTATTACCTATTTAAAAACATTAAATACTAGATTGTTTTGTTGTGTTGAGTTGTTTATCAAAATTAATTTTATTTATTTATGTAAAACATTCATTTTAATGTTAAAAAATTATAAAATACACCATAAAACTAGTGTATTTTAGAATTTTAAGTAAGGTTGAAAGACTCAAGTCGTTGCGTTTTTTGATTTTATGAGTATAGTTTTTGGAGTGTTGATTTACTAGTCTAGTCTATAGTGAAGTTTAGATTCTCTTCCCCATCTTGTATACCATTAAATAATTTTTCACGATATTTAAGTTTTCTCACATTTTTCTTTCCAAATTGATCTAGTGGCATTAAATATAATCAAAGCCTCCGAACAAGGAGAAATTACCACTTTAGTGGTCTGCTACTCTATTCTTCTACACAACAATGAAATTAATACAAATAAAAAGTATTTATTAATGATATCACGTGTTTATAATTCATTCAAACGTGCATAGATATGAAGAAATTTTCAATCTTGACAGGTATTAAAATAATTAAAATAAAAATGGTAAATATAAAATGAAATATGTGTGTACCAATGCGTATATAATGCGTATGGTTATGTTACTTCCAAAAATACATAAAACGGAACGACCTTCATTTTGTAATACAAATATATACGCAATATATTGTATAGAGCGCACGCATGGGAACTATTTCTAATATAAATGAAAAACGTGTGTATGTATCTAATATTAATAACATAATCATATCTAATATAATACTTTAAATTAGGTATACAAATGTATGCCCCACATTAATTTGATCATATTTCAACATATTGACATCATTTTTATAATTTTAAAAACCGTTGCGTAAATTATTTAACCTTGTTTGGTGGTTTCAATTTTTTGTTTATGTTTTTTTATATTGTTGGATATGTTGGATGGTTTAAGTTTGATTTTATGGCTTACTTTGAACTTGAAAATGATTTGAAATATATTTGAGATGTGAAGTAATCTTTGATAAAATTGAGAAACATCATCTCGAAGTTATACAAAGGAAGATCATTGATTTCATTGTATATTTTTATACGTAGTATATATTTATAACAGGTGGTGATCGCAATTTTGTCTGTGTAAAATTAGTACTTTGAGTAGTGTATAATTTTCTCCAAGCATTCATTTTATTTCCATTTTTGTAATTATATGTAGGTAATAGGTATATTCAATTTAGTCTCAAGTTTGTAACGGTTAAAAATATTGAATTATAAAACATAATTTTCGTACTTAATACAGGATATCACAGAGCAACTTACAATAGGAATAACATGTTCAGGCAAGGGAGTGTCAATGACGACCCCTCTTACACTAATGAATCCACTACCTAATTCCCTTTAATGCCAGAGTGACCGGAAACCCAGATCAGTCTGACTATGTTATTCAGTACCAAGCGGCTCGAAGCATTCGCACACCACTGTAACCTTTCGTGTTACAGATCTCGGCACCTCTCATTATTAGCATTTACTAATTTATGTTTTAAATGTAGACAAGTTTTGAGCATGGAAAATATAAAAATATGAAAAAATTCAATTCGAAAAAATAGGTAAGATATGCAATTTATTTATGTGTCACTCAAGTTATGACAGGAAAAGTATATGACGGGGATAAAATTAATATTTTTAATTATAATATCTCGAGAATAAAACGACGTGGTGCTATTTTTTTTAACTTATTCTTAAAACATTTCTTCATACTATCCCACTTTTTTTTTCACTTCTGTGGAGAGATTTTTGTCATATAATAGAAAAGAGTAGATACTAAAATTTATATATTTTGAAATGGAAATGGTGAAATGATTATATTAGGATCTAAAATTCTGCAACCTCGGGATTCCGTGAAAAAAAATTAGACTAATGACGAAAAGTGGATTCATGCGATAACAATCTTAATATTATCGAATTCTTTCTTGATACTATTGTCCTAACGTCCTTTTAATTGTAAGAGGATATACCATCGCATATTTTTGATTGATTTAATAATAAATCATTAAAATTAATTTAAAATTAAACAAATGATAAACAGTAAACAACTTTGTTAAGCAAAAAATCACTAGAGGTAAATGATATTTTAATTTAATACTACGCCGAAGTTAATAAATTATAAATAAACAAATCATATATTAATTGACATGTTATTATTCTCTAGTTAAATATCTAAAAAAAAAAATACGTATTGGTGTAATTGGAAGTATAATACAATACGAGAACTGGTGGAAAAGAAGTTTAACGCTTGAGATTCAACTATGGGTAGATTTAAGAGGATTGGATTTTTACATAGTATTTATCTGAATAGAAACCTACTGGGCGTCCTTTAGTTTATTTTTAAATACCCATGTAACGATACCATATACAATGAAAAGTCTGTTGAAAATAGGCTCTAAACAAGATTGGCTTTCTTTTATCTGACAAATAGATTCTAAGATTTGTTCTATATTCAAAGATTAATCCAATATCCTTTCCACTCAAAAAATGTCTGAAAACTTAATATTAAGTTCGTAAATATATCACGTATGACATAGGTCTCACGTCAAAATCGTGTTTTATTTTCGAGATATTCGAGAAGGCAAACCTTAATTTTTTGTATTATATACAAAAATGACTGGACCGATTTAGCTAAAAATGTTATTAGTATTAATTTAGGTAAATATACGTCGAATGAAATTGATTCCTTGTCAAAACCACGTGCACTTGAGCTATACAATCTACCAGATCCCAGAGGATAATTCAATCGTGTGAATAACCAAATTAATCATCAACTGAATAAAAAATGTATAAGGAAGTGAAAAAATAAGCACATGGCGTCAATTTATTTCTAAACCGAACTAACGCTGATTCAAAAAACTTATGGTATAATAAATATCTAAAATTCAAACAAACAAACAAAAAAACTGACACCAGAAGGTCACACTGGAAGTAAACATTAGCATTCTTTAAATAAATGAACAAGAAAAAAATTAAAAGGTAAAAAAATTCTATTCTAAAACATCTGGTTACTTCTATTAATTAGATAATTTACAAGAACTGAAGTATAAATAAATGTGGGAGGAAAACTTGAAAAAGTATGTTGAACTAAGAGACTAGGTTTAAAAAAAAAAATTACCCAAAAATTTGTTTTTTGGCCTTTTTCTAAAAATTTATTAAACTGCCTTTGTAGGAGTAAATTATTATGGTATGAAAAGAGTCAGGCTAACTCTTTTCATCTAATGATAGAAATTGCAACTTATGAAAAGCTATGCATAAACTAAAAATTTTATCATAATATTTATATAATAATGTTTACTATAATAATATGTTTTTATATTTCATTTCCTGCGCATTTCCTGTTTTAATTCAGCAAAAATATATTTTATGAGTAATATATGTTTTCAGTTTCATCAAACGACGTTGGATAATATGAAAGATACTTAAATAGTCTGGATCACTGTGTAAGGTGTGTATACCGATCGTTTTTTGGTTCTTTTGATATAGAGACTACAATGGTTACATAAAATAGCTACAGACATACTATTTTTTGTTTTTTGATGGTGTTTGATGAGTGTTTTTGAATAAATTTTCACTAATAAAACTACAAATAATCACAAACACTCCCACCATAAAAAGTAAAAAAATTATTATATGTTGTTTGTATTGCTATTACACTTATTTTAATCTATATAAAAAGACACAAAAAATAATAAGTATATGTAACAGATAAAGCTTAAATATTAGCTAATTAAAGCATTCATAAGTCAATAGTTTTTCTGTAACCAAACCAAACCCTGTTCTGGCAAGAATCCACCCTCCATGTCATCAATTTTTATACATTTGATTTTTCTATTTTGGCTTTTATTAAAAATAACGAAGCTAGTAGACTTACTTAAGTTTTATACTTCTAGAAGTTTTACACATTACCAACGCGAACTTAAGCTCTTGCCTCGCAACTAATGCGTATACTCAAATCCGAAAAACTAGAATCTTTCGTGTTTATTTAAAATATTAAGGTCGGTGTTTTTTTTTGGAATTGAGTAAACATAAACTTGTGATTTCATACATTGACTAAATTTATACTTTTACTATAATATAATGTATATCATTATTATACTATAACATAAGGTATATGAAAGATAATGGAACTTGTAGCGAAACAAATTCATTTTCTTTTTACAGCTTTTTTGTTTTTTTAAATCAGAACATCCTTTTGAAATTTCTGAAAAATCAATTTCTATGTCTGGTGAATTACCCATAAATCAATTGAAAACTATATAATAGAAGTTATAAAGCATAAATGGAAATAGAATAGGACATGAATAATATTATGAAATACGCAAACATATTGATATTTGTTATTCTTGTTTAAAAAACTATTAAATATTCATATAAATTTTCTAGGATTTAATAGTTTTACCGGTAAATAATATAATAATATACGTATAAATAAAACAAGATGTCCTTTAATAAGTATATTCACCTCAAATCAACAACAAGCATGAGGAGAGGACATTCGTACCGAATATAAATTCCATTATTAATTTTACCAATATCAACAATTTTCTAGAATTATGTATGCTATTATGAATTTATATTCTATTTTTATTATGAAAATCTTTTGCGTAGATTATAATTGTAAATTTTTATACATAATTTAATTCAATAAAAATCTGTAAAAATTTACGTCATTAAAAACGTCGTTTTTTTTTTTTTGTATATAGGTTTTCTTAAGTTGTGAAATTTTAAATTACTAAAAGCATACGTCTATTAGTTTTTTATTCATTCAATAATATCTTTTGCGTCATTGTGAATTTAGTATTGATGGTAAAACAAAATGACAATTTTATTAAATTGCCGAAGATATTTGTTGAAACTTTAATATGTATAACTCAGCTTTAAATTGTCTCATTTGAAAGTATCGAAACTGTAAAATAAATTTCTCAATAATACTCACATGCATATCTTAGCAAAACAAATAACTTTGTGAAAGTCTGAAGAAAAAAATAATATATTTTGAAACGTTGCTTGAAATAGTGTTGTTTATTTACTAAACTAACTTTCTTCCTGAGAATAAAAGAGTTCATTTAAGAAAATAATTTCTTAAATAAAAAAATGAAGTAAATGTATTTTCGTAGAAAAATATTCTTACATTAAGCCTATTTTAAAATTAATAATATAATTTCATGGACGTCGGTGTGACTTTAAAAGCCGTGTTAAAGCTTTGTTACTTTATCATAAGATTATAATATTGGTAGTCGTAATTGTTATAAACTATATTTTATTCAAATAAAGATTTTATAAGTACGTATTTCGACTATAATGTGGTTGTCTTCAAAATAATTTAGTTACTTAATTGTAATTACTGTTTTAACAAGTAAAATTCCTTTAATTGTTATTGTCTTTAAAGCGACCCAAAAACGGTTACTTCAGTTGAGTGGTACCGAACTTTCGAAAATTAATTGACTCACATCATAATAGGAAAAACATGGGCATCTATCTTTTACAATTGTGAGCATCCATGGGCTACAAATAGCGGGTCAGATTCTTCGTTTTATGGCAAAAAACCTATTCAGACCTAAGTTGCTATAAAATTAAAAGTCACAAGCCGTTAGTACACATTTTAAAAATTTAATTACTTTTCTTTTTTTTTTTTTATTATTTATACTTTAAAATATATTTAAAGTATAAATTTCAAGAGAACTACTTAATGAGTAATCAAAAATAGTTTTATTTCAATTTTAAAAATCCTTAAATGAATCTGTCCCGTTGAAATGATTTAAGAGTCTGCTGTACTAATTATAATCACGAAGGGAAATTTCCAAAAAATTTTTTTCATCTATGCTAAAAATTTAATTTTTTCACCCTTATGTCCATAATTCCTTTACTATCAATTTGATATTTTTGTATGATTCTCAGGGTGACCTGTTGAGAATTAACCAACAGTCATTCATCCTTTTTTATCAAGATTTTTGATCAATAAAAATTGTAAACAAATACGTCATTAAATTTTAAAAATATTTCTTGAGTTGTGAAATGTCCAGTGACGACTTCTCTCTGACTTAAAACACAAATTGCCATGACCTATTATTTAAAATGATGCTTCTTGAGTGTCAAGTTCATTTTTGTTTTATATTTTATTCATTCATAATATATAAAAACATAACGTCATCAATTCTCTTGAATTGATTGCTTATATTATTGGCACAACAAGAGCTTTGTATTATCCAATAAAGTTTTATTAAATTCACGCAAATCATTGTTTACAATCAAAGTCACAAGTTTATTGGCTTTGTAAAAAATGCGTCGTAGACTGGGAAGTACAAAATGAACCAATAATAATAATTTGAACAAATATTACATTTTCGAAAAATGTTATTTAATATTTTTTGTAAATAGGTCTTAGCGACTGTCTTTATAGGATGAGTACCTATTTAAATGAAATTAGTTGCGTAGCTTAGCTATACTTAACTCACCTCAAGTTTTTTATGCTCCAAAACATTCGTTAATTGATTCATTGGAAATAGTTCAATATTTTAATAATACTTTTCTTAATATTAACGAATGTTAATTTTCTCTAGAAATAATTTTAATATGAATATAATTAATTAATAATTGAAAAACTAATTTGTCTGATACTTGATGTGAAACTAAAGAATGAATATTAAATGTGCAACGGCTTTCTTTATTTTTCTCTAGGCTCCACGTAACGAGTACATTTGCGAAAGTGTACTTTTGGTACGTAAAAACAGTTTCGATATAGCATTTGGTAAGAATAATAACACGTTAACGAGGAAACTGTTTCTGGTGGCATTTGTTGTCTCGTTACTGTAATCGTTACGTTAGATTTAATAATTGTTATTAGTCTGATTGTTTTTCTCTATTTGCATCAAGCTTACGAATATTTTTTTTGTCCAGGCGTGAAATTTTGGACTATAGTTTAAGCAATTTAACAATATATCTGGCGGAAATACAAAATAAATATTTAATTGGTTAGAAAAAACCTTTAAATTAAAATATTTTATTAGGTGATAAAAATACAAAAAAAAAAAAAAGAATTACCATGAAAATTGCATCTTAATTTATAATTTAATAGAAAATTATAATGTGAATTTTAAATGCAAAGATATGCATTTTGTGTACAATAACTATTTAAGGACATTGATAAATAATTTATAATCTTTTCTATTTCCTAACATTCAAAAAATTGTACTTCCGTAAATAATTAACCTACGTACCTATCATTAATTTTTATTTTGATAATCTTTTCCTGGTTCAGATAATAGATACTTACTTAATTTTATATGTATCCTTGATAAGATTTGTTGAACTTTTATCTAATATTAAATGCTTTTTTATATTAAATTTAATAATATTATAAATTGTGTTTTAAAATATAATTTTTAATTCATCAGATAAAACTAAAAAAAAAAGTGAAGACAATAACTAACAGTATGAATAGTTTAAATATTCGACATATGATTGAGTTAATGTTAATCATTAGTATTAATTTATAAAATACTCAAAGAAACAATGTTTCAAACAAAAGTTGTCTGTTTGAAACAAATTGTCCTTTTTTTTCTTTTTATGCTCTAAATATATATTACTGCTGATTATCTCTTTTCATTTTTGATTACCGACGAACAAACGATTGGACAGACCTATTCCCAAATATTCTTAATAGCTTCAATTTTGATCAGCGTTATTAGAGCTTCAAACATCATTAAAACACGTAATAAAACATCATCAATAAAAACATCCTAGTGGCAAAAAACATTTCAGTGACAAAATTTGATCTTTGTATTTTACTTAGACGTAGTTATCGAAAGACCTGTAACACTGGCAAAGGGTGCTATTGAGAGATCCACATGAAGTATAAAATGAATATGTGCTTTCGTTATTTTATTAATAAGATAGTTAGCAAATACGAAAGTCTTATATACACAATATTCTACAAAAAGGCGTTCATCACATGTCCTTGATCATATTAAGGCTAACGATTCATTGTTTTACATTTGACTTATATTGTTATTTCATTTAGGATGAAAAAACAGATGTTTACAAAAACTAAATAAGAATGGTACAGCTTATTTCTTCAATAAAATATTTGTTATTTTGATGATGTTTTTAGATATGCAAAACAAAATATTTTTAAGTTGCATTTATTTTTAGATTAAATGTATATCTATTTTTAGATATCAGCCATTACGTACCATTTTTGAATTTAAACTATAATAAAATAATAATTATTAATTCAGTTAATTATTATGAATAATGTCGAATATGTACTTGTAAATTCTCGTAAAAGTAGTTATAAAATTGAAAAAATATGAATAAAATGTTCAAAATTATTTACAGATTTTAAACGGCTTACAGACCACATAGTGCTAAGTTCGTCACGAAATAATTGTAAAATATATCTATAAAGTAAAAATCACCATTATTATTCTACGACTGATGACTTTAATTATTATTTATTAAGTATTGTCAATTTTAATTTCTTTTGACCGTTCGGGTCATATTGCACCATGATGGCCTACAATCGGGATGTATTTTTATCACAGCTTTTCTGGCATTATTTTCTACGGTGTCCCGATATTTCTTTAAGTTCCCTTAAAAGCCGACCGTAGACGGATATGCCCCTTTTTATTGACGCATTCGTATATGAAATGTATATTTAAAAGAATATAGATTATTATTTATTTATAAATATTTAAAATCTAATTAAAAAGATTGTTTTGGTTATAAATTTTTGAAAAAATTGAAAATATTATGATATTTATTGAATATAACATTTGTGTTATGCATGGTTTTTCCAGGCACCAATTTTAAAAAACTTAAAAATAAAAAAAAATTAAAAATAATTTATTAATAAATAGTAGATAGATAATCAATTTTAAAATTTTGTTCAATTAACATTCAGACTTACGATTAACGAACAATTATAATATATAGTAGAGGTTTGAGGTACTTGAGTAGAGAAAAAATTGAGGACTCCATCCTGTTAATAGATTTGTGTTAAGAATAGCTGAAATTTATGTATCCGGATTTTATCGAGCAAATTTTTGGTTTAATTTCTGTTACTACTTTCCCTTTCCATAAAGTAGGATCCAATTAAATAAATATTGGTTGTTTTTTTTCTAAAAATGTTTCGTATTCGAGCGATGTAAGCCCGTAAAATTCTGGTAGAAAAAAAATTATGCCAGGATAAAAAGTATATAACATAGAAAAATAACTTCTTACAAGTATTTTATAAACAAATAATTAAAAAACGTTCAGTACCGACTACCTAAACGATAATTAAAATTATTCTTTACCATATACTTTATTAAAATTGAAATGGGGGTTCCTTTGACATAAAAACAAACTAATTCCATAATATCCTCATATTCCATAGAAAAAGGGAGTGGAACGTCGTAAAAGAAATTTGACTTAAAATTAATACCGTGTTCTTAATATTTGAGCTATTCATAACATAAAAACCATTAACAGAATGTATTTTTCGATTTTTGCACACTCAAGTATATCCACGCTCTTAAAATACTACATTATAAAATAAGATTATTCAACGTGATGATGTTTTATTGAAACGTGATTCTTATTTATTCTATGTGTATAGTCGAGCATTTTTAATGAAAAACTCTACAGGTTTTGTGATTTTCGACAATATGTTTTAAGGACAATATAAAGAACTTTTGTGATATACGTTTGAGTGGGGAAATGGTGCAAGAAGTTTTGGGAAGAATTTTTTTGTTGGTTTTATGTTTTTGTGACTTCAAAACCATTTTTATTGCTTTTTTGGGTATTCTACAGTAATTTAGGTCCTGGAACATATCTGCTATTAAACGATTGAATGCGTATTTTTCGAGATAACGACTAAAATCTGATCCACAAATCAATATTTCGGATATATATCAAACGATATTTCGAAAACTAGACATTCAATCAGATAATAAGTGTTGCTTTTCATTTTAATCTAAATTAACTCAGAAAATCATAAATCAGCAATAAAATCGTTTTATTGCTGATTTTATTTTATTCTTTTTCACAATCATCAAACCCATAGTCTGCACAAAAATGCAGTTAAATGTGTATAAGTTAAATGTGAATCCACAATTTTGTCAGTATCTAAAAAATGCATCCCAAAATTTTGTGTATCATTTCCCCCAATAAAATGCATATCAGAAAAATTCCTTGTACTACCTTAATAACGTTGTCGAATAATTCGAGAAGCTAGTTCTGCTTGTAAACAGAACTTTGTTCAGAGTTTTTTAAAAAATTGGTTTAAAAATGCTATACTATAGTAAGGAAGTCTGTGAATATTATTTCAACATCATTTGAAATTTAAAAACGATCGATCAAAAAGCGAACATTATTTTTACTATACTTGAAGATCTGGTTATTTATTTTTAGTTTAGTAGACGTTGTTTTGAATATAACGCTTATTGATTTAAAAACTAAAAGCTTGTTG
This sequence comes from Chrysopa pallens, assembly GCA_020423425.1. Taxonomy (NCBI): domain Eukaryota; kingdom Metazoa; phylum Arthropoda; class Insecta; order Neuroptera; family Chrysopidae; genus Chrysopa; species Chrysopa pallens. The sequence goes on from CM035593.1 coordinate 33,678,489, forward strand.
TGACCAATGACGTCAACTTTGTTTGTTTACATTAATCATTGAAGAAGTCATTGTTTCGATGTAATCTTCTTCTACTTCTTGAAGATATGGTTTTTATTTTATTCTGCTTGAACGAACTGAAAATCGTTTCAGGATCTAATTAAACTGTAACAGATTAAATATCATAAATTTCCATCGACTTTGTAAAAAAACTATTCAAGATCACTGATTAATTGATAAGTGTTATCATACCAAAAAAAATGATCGCATGTCACCTAGTCGGTTACATGCAACCACGCCTATTCTCTAAACATCACTTTATCTAATTTCGGATAAGAATCTTTTCATATTTTGTACACTTAAGTGCAAATTACCGTTGGAGGGTGTTAGTTCTTTTAAAGTTATGTTTTTATATAAATATTTTGGGGCTAAGTGAAACCCAACTGTCTCTTCCATTTGAAACACAACAGGCCATATTTTAATATTCCAATTTTGAGACTCCCATTTTTTTGGATATACGACCGTATGTTTCTGATCGTTAGGACGAATTGATTGGCATGTTATTCTTCACATTCGGTCCGATAGCTTACTCGACTACGATAAACATACAAACATACATACATGCAAATATATATTGCTAAATCATAAACATTCGTTTTGGCTTTGCCATAGGAATTATAATCCGTAAACATATAAAAAATTATTTTAATGATATTATAACTCGAAAAATATAGTAAAAAGGCGAAAAATATTCCTTTTTTTTTAATAATTTCAAATATATTGATTTTGTTTTCGATGAAAATTATGCTAAATGAAGACCTGGTACAGTTCTAAATAGCTGTTGTAATAAACAACGCAAATTAGAGAATAAGAATTCTACTTGATTTTGAGTTTTAAAAAATTTTTTACTTGATTTAACTACATTTATTCGAACTATTTATCTAAAAAACTTTCAATTTTGGTTTATTTTTTAAAATTAAACTCCTGTTTTCTTCGTTCAAACTAGTTGAAAGTGGATGAAAATTGAACTGTATTTTCATGAATATTAAATCAGGAATCAATACATAGATACCAAACACGAATACTGATAATACTAGAGAGAACTGATAATACAAATAATTAATTTTTAATTTGTATAATGAGGAAAACATTAATTTGACATTGAAACGTTTTTTTTTGAAATGCCACAAATCCCTGGAAATTTATCAATTATAAGAAAAAATAATAATTCATTGAAACACATTATATCACATAAAATTCAATGAACTCTAGAAAATTTCCCATCCAAACAAATCATGTTAAAACCCCAATATATAAGAAAAACAAATTATATAATCAAAGTATTAAAAAAAAAAATACTCTTAATCGGTGCCTTCAACCGATTTCCCAGATATGAAGACATTTATTTATATATTTTAAAAACTAGTAAGAATAAGTTTTATAGTAATTTTCCTTAACAAACATGTGCCTTTTTATGAAAATAGACCGATGCCTAGTCTATAAAATATATGATATAGACGATACACTGATATAGACGCCACTTTTATGTGTTAGGATTTTTTCGAACATTTCTCAAATAGGCTAGATTTTAATTTTGACTGATGCGGCTAATTATCTAAACATTGATTTTATGTTAAATTAAAATTTTTAACTCTAAATATTTAATTATATTATATAAGATCCTGTATGATGAAATATTTATTAAGAATTAGATGATGAAGGATCGGTGAAAAACATCAAGACTTCGCAACGTTTCGTATTTTTTATTAACACTTATTATTAACGCGGTCATAAAATGTTACTTTTAATGCTGTAAAAAAATTCATATCATAACAATAAGATGGCAAGCACTTTTTAACAGTGAATTTTTGCAGATTTAGAAGTGACAAGTTTCTCATTAATTTTCGCTTAATTATTTTACTGTGTTGATTATCATATGTTGTGAGAAGGCATTGTGTATGAACTAATGTTACGGTAAGGTTAAGTTATGTTATTACTGTTAAAATTTGTTACGATAAGGATATGTATCATATATTAAAAGTGACATTTTATGACCATCTTATGAAGTGTTAATAAAGAACAAGGAACGTTGCGAAGTACTTTCTCTTCACGTTTATCACCGAACCTGCTTCAATAATTTTTAATAAATATTCCAGAACTTTCCAGATTTTACATAAATTTTATTATCCTAGACAACATAAGATAGAAAATGTCGAGAGAAATCTGCTACCATGTCCTATTGAGGTATAAGCGGTGAAATTGAGGCTAATCTAAACAGTTTATGAAAAAATGTTTTAAACAAAAGTTTCGAAAAAAAAAAATTATTTTTTGTATTTAAATTTTTATACTTTTAGTGATTTTAAAGGTAGGCTATTGGATCTATTACACCCAATGAACCGATTTTGCTCATTAACGAACTTAAATTCACTTTTTGTATAAAATCTTTCTAGCTCTATTATTTTTGATTAATTTTTATGACGGATAGACAGACAGCCAGCCGGTCTGATTCTATGCACACCTATACTAAAATTTTGTTTGTGAATTTAATATTTTCTAGCGTTACAAACTTTAGACTAAAAGGGAAACTAAATTAAAGTATTTTGGTGATGTGTTGAAGCTTTTTACTACAATATAACTAAGCAATTTATAATCCTCATTGTCATGTATAAAAAAAAGTAAATTATTGCTATTTCAGATTTGAAAACAAAGGTGAATTGAATTTATCGAATTATGTAAGAATCGTTATTTTAATAAATATATACAATTTCTTCAGTGGCGCCTAGTTTTTTGATTGGACTAACGTTTCATTCATTAGTCTAGTATCTGGTCTATAATATGAAAAATAAAATTTGCATATTCAATCAACAATAAATAAATAAATATTATATTGATAAATTATTACATTAATAGTATGAATATTATTGTATCATATATTTTTAAATAATAACCTTGAACTCAGACATTCTCAAGGATAAATTTTTATTTATCATTATAATAGAATTTTATTAAGAATGCCAATAGACAGTTTACACTAAAAATTTACAAATTAAAAAAAAAAAAAAATAAACCAGTTAAGTGTGAGAATTATGTGTAAATAATGGTGGGGTACCATGGGAAAGTTCTGTTTGGAAAATTTAGCGCCAATATAGAATATTCAGGAAAAAAAAACACAAAAGAAACCAATATTTTAATATTTATAGTTCCTGCTATATAGTTCAGAGATCTTTAATTTTTAATAGATCGGATTGGTTTTGAAAATTTTGCTATTATGCTATCGAGAAAGTATTTTTATTAATTACGTTTTCAAAGACTTTAAGCTCAAGTTGTCTTAAAAAATAACATTTTTAAAGAGATAGAGCTTGAAGTTTTAATTTGCTTGATAAAAACTCGAAATCAAGAAGTCTGTCGACTTGATACAGCAAATTTTATTTTATTTTAGATATCGACTATTTTTATATATATTTTTTGAATCCAAGAATCCTTTTTACACGAAGTTCACGCAATTGTTTGAAATTGTAATTGTTTAAAATTTTGCAGAAACTTAAATCCCCCAATCTCATGCTTGTGAGCGTATTCGAAAAGTTTACGAGCTCTGAAATACAAAACGGCTTACTTAAATTTTCTGAATTTTCGAAGGCGAATTGTTGCACCTATCATACTTAAGGCATTTTTAGTTTAATGTTTATTATCCCAAAAAGGCGACGATTAGATTTTAAGTAAAATTGAGAAATTCGGTCCTGTGGATTCTGATCCAACTCTCAAGCCATGAGGATAAAATAAAACTTAAAACTAAAATTGTTTGTTATTTAAATGCAATTAACTTTCGTTTGAAATTTTTTTCCATAAACTATTTAGATTTGTCATAATTCCAACTAATTAATACATTAATTAAAAAATATTCATCTAATACATATCCTCATATATTAGATTTTCTTGTAAGGAAATTCTTGACACTACTTTGAACAATCATGGCATATTTTATGTAGAATGATACGGAACTATTATTTCAATTTCATATGATGAAAAATAATCAAAACACATTAATTATAAATTCTCATTCATTGGAATTTTTAGGACCAAATTGAGCCCCCGTATAACGCTGGTTTTAACTTGTTTACAATAATATATCCCCATAGAGTGCTTTTACAGTCTACATGATTTGTACTAGTATAAATAATATTCAATTAAAAAAAATTGAATTCTCATTTTATAAATTTGTATCTCTGATAAACATCTTCTATCCTATTATTATTATAAACGCGAAAGTTTGTGCGTATGTATGTATTTATTAATATCGGTTCAGCAGTTTTTGCATATGTTTGTTACTCTTTCACGCAACAACTACCAAACCGATTTTAATAAAAATTTTTTGAAAATGTGTGATTTGATCCAACTTAGAACATAGAATTAATAGGTTTTAGGTTCATTTTCTAACCCTAGGATGAAGCTTACTTAGATACCACCGAGCGTAGATGCAGTTTTTTTCTGCCTATAATAAAGAATGGCGATTGTCCCATGAAATGTAAAAGACTTTTTTATTCACTGTACATTTTTCAATTAAAAATAATGATTAGAGTTCATTGGGTGAGTAGCAAATATTATTGTATTGTTACATATGACAGAAATTTATGAATTTATGAAAAATTTATATGATTGTTGTTTACAAACAAATTTGTGTTTACATTTGAAATTGAAAATAGTTCTGATAAGATATAAATAATTAGTAAAACATAAAATTAAGTGACTTTTGGACACAATTGACTTTAATTTTTGACATACTTCAAAGTCATGTCAAAATCAATTTGCCATGTCAAACTATCAATTGCTTCTCTTCATAGAGAACTAAATATTGTCCTTCTCTATTATAAGATGAAGAAAAAAACGCTAGCATCTACGCTCGGTCGCCTCTAATTAAGCCTCACCGTAAGAGGTGAAAAGCAGGGGCAGTGGATGTAACCAAGTATGATATATGAAAATTATTGTGACGCGGAAGCAGACCATAGGCCACCTCCAAGTCAAGGGGACTGTAGTACCGGGTGTATATATAAATATTTCGTGCCATGATGAGACCGATCAAATACCGGTTGCCGATACCTAATACCGGGTGTCAAACTCAACTAGGTCTGCTATTCTGAAATGTATGAGAATATATTAAATTAAGTTTTGTACCACAAATTTTTTCATAAAGTAATTTCATTTACGAAATATCAATACGAAATTACATAGCATATTTAAGCAATTTTTAAAATCCTGAACCAAAAGTGGGAATTTAAATTGAAAGAGAATATAATCAGATGTAATGCTTTGTTCTGAAGGACCAGTGCTTATCATTTGAAACCCGGGCATCAATTTTTTAAATATATTCAGTTTTTGGTGGTACAATAAAAACATATAGGTTTTCCTATTTTTCTCATTGAGAACGGAGGGGGATGCATTAAGAAAATTGTGGCATTAACAAAATTGAACAAACTACAAACCGCATATTTTTGGTGTGTTTACAAAAAAAATGTTGGTACTTTTATTTCCAGGATAAAATTTTCTCAAAAACTATATGGTAAATTTCTCTAAGATTTACAGCGAAACTAACATAGGTAGATAGTTTGATTGATAAAGATACATGAATCGCCTATATACAAAAATTCAAAATCGACAAGTTATACCATAGACTTCCATATTAAACATTTGATCAATAATAAAACTTCAACTTACAATGGTTCAGTTTTTTGTATTTAGATATTACTTGTATAAATAGTCTTTAGATTAATTATAATTTGATGTCAAATTTATGTAATCTCTTAATGAATACTATTTATTTAAATACTCGTGTCTTAGAAATTAAGAGTTCAAGGCGATCTTAGAACACAAAAACACATTTATTTGTATAGTATTTTTTTTGAACGTATAATAATAGTATTATTGTAAGAAATGATAAAAAAACAAATTGAAGTATTATGTCTGAATTTGACTATGAGAAAAAAAAGTAGTTTGCATATTATTTAAAAAAAAAAATTAGTATATCTATATCTAATAAATATTCAAAATTGAAATTTAATATTTTATACTGAAAAATTTACACACCTGCGTTCTTTAATGAATAGTAATGAAAGTAGTTTGATATGTATTTTTAGAGATACTATACGAATAGTGATTTGGACGGATTCCCAAGTGCCCCATATTTAGCCTTGCTAGTCGAATATTCGGCGGAAAGTATGTAGTTAACTTCAAAGTATAAATTTTAGTTAAAGCATAAACTATTTGCAGTTCTGTGAAATGTAAACCTAACTTTGAAGAGATCGCACCTTCCTTGCATAGAACATACCTTTTTTTAAAAAAAAAAAATATATAAATTTTCCTTATTTTCCCTGATCATACCATTTTATTTGACATTGATTGTAAAAAGCTGCATGTTCCAAGCTTTCATGAAAAAAAGTTTTTTATTGAAAATTTTACAATCAAATATTACAGTTTTTCTATTTTCTATAATAATTTCCCATTTGGTGTGCCTAAAAAACCTCATCATCCGAGCTTGTATAGAAAAAATGTTGGTATTTGTGAAGATTTTCCCCAAAGTGAGATTATCTTGAAAGAAGCGGGTGCAATAAAACAATTACCTATTTTCCACAATTATGCCATTTTATTTAACATCCAGCAAAAAAACCGAATCTTTCTAGTCTTAACAAAAAATGAGTTAATTATTTTAAGTGAATACTGTGCTGTATGTAATAAATGTGTCTACCAAATTTCACTAAATTCAGACAACGCGTTCGAAAGTTACAGCAGAACAAAGATAGATGATACAAACAAAATGAAAAATCACCTAGTTAAAAGTCGGACCTCACTTCGTTCGGTCAAAAATATTAATTTTCAAGATTCATCAATCTAGATATCTAAATTTGTGTGTATTCAATTATCAAAAACCAATCAAATCCACTAATCCAATTCAATAAAAGTCGATGGAGCATAATAAAAAACACAAATGATTTGCGATTAAAATAACGCTAGTTAAAATGTATGTAACTTGCGACTGACTTAGTCTATGTTTAGATACCATGCTTAATTGATTTGAATTAATTGTGATTGATTTTTGAGAATAACAATCGTTTTAAATACGTGAAAATATCAGCTAACAGTATTAATTGCTTATATACTAGACGTATTAGTCAGTGGTGAATCTAAATTTTGTTTGTTTACCGTTACAAACTTTAAAGTGAAATTAATATATCTACTCTTATTATATAAATATCGAGTAGATATTAAAGATATTTGGAGTAGATAATAGAAATAATTCAATCAATGATACTTCGTCGCCATACGTCGGATGTTTAATCAATTAAAATTTTTAGTTGTTATCTTGCTTAATTTATTAAAAAAATCATTCCTTGTAAGAATATTTTCTGTTACCTTTTATTATTTCCGATGCCTATATAGCATAATAATTTAACATAAATTAAAGAGGCAATAACCATCAAAATGGTAATAAAATTTCCATCAAAACAAAAATTTTCCAAAATTTTTTCTAAAAATTCCGAAATAAATTCCTACAACAACTATTATGTTTTTGGCATTTCTCAACCAGTAGCGTAATTGGTGAATAACATTGAAACTATATTATCAAAGATACCCTCGAATCACGGAAATCGGAGGAAAATTCAAATCTTAATAATTTATTACAGTTTTTCTATATTCCCTCGTCATTTCAAAATCGATTGCATAAAACTGTATTTTACTAGCCTTCATAGCTATCAAGTCTCTGGTATTTAGAAATTTATACCATAAAGGCGGCGATGAAATAAATTATTTAAAGTGTTTCTATTTTTTCTGATTATTTTATATTGATATTTTTGTAAATTTTCTTCAAAGGAACAGATTAAATTTTCCAAAAACTTTCCTAAAAATGTTAAACAAATGTATATGTAAATCTCACGAAATCGAATAAACCGAATCGTACTAAACAAATATTAATTTTTGGATTATGATAGATTGGGAGGTTTTTCTCAAAGGAAGGGATGGCATATTTCTCATACAATAATTTCAGGGATTGTGATAAATACGTCTACAAACTTTTGATAAAATCGGACAACGCGTTCCAAAATTACAGACGAACAAACAATAATTCTATAGATATAGATAAAGACAAACTACATGCAATACCATTTTGTTGCAAAAGAGAATTCAACAATATTGGTCATAAATTTTGCAATTTTATCATGAAGTTTGATGATTCAAAGAATTTTGTTTTATAGAGAACTTTAGAATAAACTTTGTCAAAATAAACATTTTTATTCTATGGAAAATATTAACGAATTTATTGATTGCACTTTTAACCGGTAATATAAATTTAATTATGATTCATCAAATAATACAGATTTTGAAAACTTTGAACTTTTTATAGAATTTCCACCAAATAAAAAAAAGAAATAAAAAATGTACGTGCGTTTCATATTATACTGACCTAGGAAAGTTTGTCATTAAAACATAGTTGTAAATTATTGAGGTAAATAACTTTTGGTTAGACTTTGTGTTATAATAAAAAAAATATAAAAATATTGTGGCTATGAAAATGAATATCAAAAGTATGATATCAAAATATGTATAAAATATAAGGTGGTCTTAAAGAAAAAAAATTTTTTAAGAAAATTGACTCACATGAAATTGTATTTTTTTAGAAGGTTGTGAATTGTCAAAAGTATTGGGCTTTTTTTATTACCGAATCAATAATACATTAAGTGACGAATACCACTAACAGAGTTAATTGTTTAGATACACGAATTATGATTAAGAATGAAATACTATAAATATCCAGTGTATACATTTATAAATATATATGTAATAATAATATGTTTTCTAATTATGTGTTGGCTAAATTTGAGCAAACATTATGGCCAATCCAAACATGTAATGAAAAGATGTTTCAAACACATGTTTGTTTTAAAAAAACATTTTTTGTGTTAGAATTTTTTTTCTACTTTTTATGTTTCTAAACTTGGGTCATGGATATATTAAGTCCAATGAACCGATTTTGTTCATTCAGGAATTTGATGAAACTTTTTAAGCCTAGAACAGATTACCAAAAATCCCTATTTGTGATGGATGCTATGAATACAGAGCACCTTTACCAAAATTTTGTTTGTGCGGTAAATATTTGCTAGCATTAAAAACTTTAGACTAAAACTTCTAAATTCTAAAGGGAGGCATAAAATGTATATTTATTGGCAATTTTTGTAGATATGTTTTCATTACTACATGTTGTTTGTTTTCATAAATTTATAAATAAAATGCTAAAATCTACATTGACCAATATTAGAATGGTTTTTACCAAATTACTTGATTGATATTTTGAAAATATTTACATTGGAATGAATATAAGTAACAAATTAAAGTTTTTTATGACCATACCAAATTATGAAAATCATAGCTTTCTTGTGTAGTAGATAGAATAGCTTATAAAATGAAAGATGATGACTTTAAAATTTGTAATAATATTCCATTCGTCTTTATTTTGTAAATAAAAAATTAATCTGAATAAAGACTTTAAAGGAATTTTAAGAAAAATGAAATACAACACGACATATACTGACTGTATGGGTCACCTTCTAAATGTAATTTACATAAAATTGCATCCAATTCAGACAAATTATAAACAAAATTATAAAAATAAAAATTTTCTGAGAAAAACAAAATGACAAATTAAACAGTTTTATTAATTATATTTATTTATAATCTTTATTTTTTGTTATAAATATCAAATATGTGAGTTGTTTGTTCTATTTATTATTTTTTAGATACCTTTGTTATTAAATATATTGAAGAAATTGAATATATATTTATTACTGTTTCAAAACGGTCATTAAACCACTATAAATTAATCGTTTATTTATTGCCTATTAAATACTTACGATATTGCAGACAAATGCAGTTATACTGTATGTGTCTTAAAGCATGGTTCCAATAGAATTTTTGATTTGAAACCGGAGAAGAAAATAGTTTCAAATTGCAATTTTTAGCCTTTGTTTTTTTAGTACGAATTTTAAATGAAAATGGTCGTACAACTGGCTGTTTAAAACGTCTCTATATAATGTTTATCACGATTAAATAGGGCTCGATAAAAATGCCCATTTACCTGGCTTCTGCGTCACCTCTACTTTTACTATTACTACAGTAAACAAACAAAAATAATGGAATTCAAAATTTTCAAACTACAATTTTCTTTTTATATTTATTCCTGGTTTCTATTGCTCGTATCCGTTAAAATCGAAACATTCTTTATTCTCAAAGAGGAATTTGAATGGAAAACTATACTTAAGATTTCATTCTGTTTGAGAATTCGGGAGAAGAGTGTCTCGTTTGTATTTGAATGGAGATCGTGCACGATATATTCAAAGTTGGAGTTTTTGGAAAATTATTTGAAATATATGAGGGTTTGATGGAACAGTCATGATGTCTCATCCGTATTTGAATGAGGGTAATAGAGACTGGATGTTTGGCAAATTATTTAAAACATATACTGTAATAAAATCTATTTGCGGATGATATTACTTGAAAGATTTTCTTAGTAAATTACTCCGTAGCCGGCGCGGCATCACAGGTAACAATTTTCAAACAATATTTTTGTCATTAGAAAATCTGTTATTTGGCAGTATTATTATAATATCAAGAATATGTATCCATAATTTGACTTAATAAGGATGTACAATGCATTTATTAAATAAATTAATGTATAAATCTAACTGAACCAATTTGGGAGTCGAAATGATGATATTGGTCTTGATACTAAATAAATAGTATTATGTACTGGTAGAATATAAAAGTTTATCAACTAGGTAATGGGTTTCATATAAATTGTGTGAAAAAAATTTATTTGACTGGAGCTGGTACAGAAGGTTTACGTGTTTATAAATACCAATTCAATGTTTTTGAAAATTTACAAAAAGTACAAAGTACATTGAACTGAAGTAGGATTTCCAGTGAATAAAACAGATAAGATGAGAAAATTCCATATACTATATCTAAGAAAAAACAAAATTGGTAAACAAAATGTCATCTCGGTAGGTCGGTGATACATTTGTTTTGATCAAGGTTTATTCACTTTTTTTTTTTCCTTTTTCATATAATTAAAAAGGTTGTAAAATTTTTGAATGGATTCTCTGAATTTATGCCCATCATATTTTATCACAATAAGTAGTTTATGAAAAAAGGGTTAAAAATGTAAAAATTTTTACAGGAAAATTTAAAAAATTGAACGTCAAACAGGAAATCCTTTTAAATAATTTTTACAATTCTCAGCGCTTTTATATTTTCATTAAACGTTTGAACAAATTTATAACAAAGAACAAGTGACTAAACGGTCCAGCTAAGCAGCTACAATTTAGAAATCGTAGACATTGTACAAAAAGTACCATTTTATAGATTTGTACAAAATCATGTCCAAGTTGCCTATTGAAGCAGGTGAAACAAAAAAATGAAAAAGAATGCGCAGACGACAAGGAGCAAAATACTTTATTTAATAAAACAAAAATTAATTTTCCACAATACCACTGAATTTATTATGAACAAAAATATTCTAAGATATGAATATTGTATCAATATTATTCATATCTTAGGATATTAATTAATAAATTAAGTGAAATTGTAGCGAATTAATTTTTGTTTTATTTAATATTATCGAGTTTCACAAATTAATACTCAACATGGTCAATAACATCAAAGTGAGAATTGGTCGAATTTCAGTCACCAATCATACCTGTCCGCTTCTTAAATAAAATTATTTTATCCAAAAGTTGGGTTTGCGTGTCGTCCAAAATCTTCATTTTCTTCAGTATAGGGTATAGTTTTTGCAAAATTTTTGAAAAGTAGCCTACGAGCGATTAGGATGGATATAAAGTATCAAAAGAATTACGATAAATGTAAGGATTGTTATTTTTACCAATTATAAAAATATATTGTAAATATTATATCCCACAACACAAGGCACATAAATAAGGATAATGCTTAGTTGATGACAGGGGGGACACTACGAAGCATCGCATAAAGAGGAAACCGAGAATTTAAAACATATAGCAAAGTTGCAAACACATTAGACATATATAATTTATAACTACTAGACATGCACACGACCGTACTTTATGATCGTCGACTTAATCTTATCGGTTTATGTGTTTGTTCCTTTATCGTAACGCATTTTAGTTTAATCGAGTTTCAAATCACAATCAATACAAAATAATTCTAAATTTAAAAGCATTAAGCTTATGGCAAGTTTAAAAATGTATGGTAATCATTAAAAACTGCCATGAATAATAAAAAAATTGGATTAATTGAAAATTTTTGGAATTGAAAATAATTTGTGCATATTACAAATATTTTTGATTAATAAAATTACTGATACAAAAATCTTTTTTGACGATCCAATTATTACTTCTAAATTAATTATGATCAATCGTAACGACTTTGCAATTTTATAGTCAATAATTTTAAAACTAAATAAAAAGTTATTTGTTCAATTGGTACCTTTTTTTTTTTTTTAAATAATTTTACTGTAATTGTTTTACAAATTAATGGTCAAGGTTTTATGTGAGGTAGGTTATAAATCGTTAAAGTGGTTTCGAAATCATTTCACGAGACACAGTTCTGAAGTAATAAATGACATTATATATGTTTTCTTTTTATTTTATGAAATACAATTTATATATCATTGAAAAGTACTCTAATGACTACCATATATTGGTATTGATGGTATTTAAAGGCTTTTTCGAAATAAAATTAAAATCATAAAAAGATGTCTGAACGAAAAACAATTTTTTGAAAATATACGTTTATTATTGAAAATATAAGTATTATATTTCTTACTTTTGAAAATGCTTTATTTTCCCTGAACTTTAGCAAAAGATTTTTTAATTAAAAAAAATTTCAGAACCCAGCTGAAAATTGGAAATTAATGAAAAATTTAAATGAAGAAAGATATTTTAAGTGTATTAAACAATTTATAAGACATGGCTAAATAAACACCGGGGTTGAGCCTGGTCTAAGGAAGAAATACAATATCTTAAATGAGCATTTGAGAGGAATTTCCAAGAAAAATCTAAAACAAAGGCTGTAAAGCTGTTTTTAACATGTTGCCATTTTTTTTATATGGGAAAATAGTTTATAATGTTTATAACGCATTAATGAAGTTATATTAAAAACAATATTTTCAAGTCTATGCAGTTATAAATACATATATAAAAGTATTAATTATAAAAAGATTGAAAATTAATAATCAATTAAATAATATATATATAATACAAAACTAAGTAATTACTTTTATACAGAGGTAAAAAAATAATTTGTAAAATTTAACAGTGCAATTGTAAAGGAATACAAATCAATAAATAAATCAATACCTATAATAATATAGACCTTGATCCTTAATTAATATTGGTGCGCTTAAATATGCTAAATAAATATTCAATTAAATGAATATGAAATATATGACGTAATTTTAAAAATTTTCACTTATAAACAGTGAGTATATAGAGTCGGTCAGTCGATGGTAGCACTGAACTTTTAAGGTCAGTGTAACATTTAAAAAAATTATTATCTCATGAATAAAATTATTATTTTTTGATTTGTTGTTTAAAAAAATATTTTTAAAATGGATACTAATGGTTAATGATTGGATAAAATCCGTTGAGGGATAATGTATCTTTAACTCTCTGAGCATAGAATAATTTTATTAATCTTGTAGATCCACAAGATGGATTTCCCAATGAGGAGAATAAAAGAGCAATGATTTATGTTTTATTATGAATATGGATTTTTTTGTTTTGTTATATTTTTTGTTTTTTTTGTTTTTTTGCCTAGAAGAAAAAACAGTGATTAGATTTTGCTGAAAAGTTAGTTTGATTCCGCGTCGATTATAGAATTAGTTGTTCTAGAAATAACCGAAATGAATAAGGGCCAGCGTATACCGTAAGATTTTCTGATCAGAAATTCTAATAAGAAAATCTGATGGTCAACGCACACCATTGGGCAGTCCTATAAGAAATTCTTATAAGAAAACCTGATGATACTTCAGACAAACATAAGTCAGCGCATATCATCGGATACGTACAACGAACCACACCGAACCAATGAACTTTCAAATTTTTCAAATTTATTAATTACTCTTTTCACTAACAAGTGTCCTACTTCAGATAACATCGAAAGATTTTCAGATAATCTGATGCTACTTTACACTGCATCATATGTATGCGCACATTAAAAGATTTTCTGATCAGAAAATCTGATATCTTATGTAGAATTTTTATCGTGTGTGGGGTTTAATATAAAATATATGCTAAGATTTACATCAGATTTTCTGATCAGAAAATCTTGTGGTGTTGACGCACAGGCAGGCATCTCTCTAAAATCGTTGAATTTGGGTTTTAGTGACGTTGAAACATAAAGATATGTCAAAATTCCATATTCACAAAATCGTCCCTTTACAAATCTTCCCAATGGGTAATTAATAACTTATTTAAAAAAAAACCAATTGATTAAACAATTATACAAATTTTGAGACTTGTCTAGAAATAAATAACGTTCCCAAAGAGGCAGTGTGAATTATTACACTCAAATGTATTGAATTAATAATTGTCTAACAAAATTTTAAGAATAAACTGAAATAAAATCTTAATTGTTTCATTAACTCTTTGCGTATCCAAAACCGGCTAGACACACTCCTTTGAATATTGCAGAATATAAACCATAAAATACACGAATAATTTTTAAATATTATTGAAAATTAATAATTAATTTAATTTGATTTCTTACTGAAAAATTTTAATTTATGTATTATCATTTATACAAAATTTTCATGTTGTGTTGTGGGGTACCGTTTAGTAAAATTAGGTGTAAATTTTGAATATATTAAACAAATTTATTTAAACAAATTTAATTGTAAATTTTATTAAAATAATTCAATTTCCATTTTTTATTTGAATTATTTTCACGTTTATATAATAGGTATGATATGTTTGTATCGTATTAAACGTGATGCCCAAACAATTCAAGGCCACTAAATAGGCTTTATTTGTGTTGGTGCATGAATACGTCATAAGAATTACGAAGTAGATAATAAGAAATAAGGGCATCGGCCTTTGATGGTCATCTTAGTCGGATATTGCTCTTAAACGTATGAATGGATATTTCTGGAATCTCTCTTGTTGATGGTAGAAAGGCTTGTGTCATGATAATATGTAAGTGCAACGTCCCTTATGATGGTCATTTCGATCGTTCGTTGCCATTGAAAAACGTGTTTTTAACCGTTTGGAATATTCTGGATGTCTCATCGTATTTCTTTGAAATTATGATGTTATGTTATTCATTGACTATTTTATTATAATTTTTTATTTTCGATTTGGTTGCATTTTTGAAATGTTTTTATTAAAATTGCATGTACTTATTACATGAGTCATTCTAATATTGTCTTTATAATTTGTCTGCCAATTCAAATAGTTTATATCTGATACACCACTGCTTTACTTAATATAGTTAAGCTAGCTTCTGTAGGCAACCGCGATCGTGTTAACACAACGACACGAACATAAAATGAACATCACTCACGGCTAAAAATTGGCTCGCAAATAGGTTATTACCTAAATAAAAATAAAGGATAGATTATATCCAGAAACAATGTTCCATAACACATATTTGTTTAAAATTTTAAGTAGTTACGTCCTGGAAGAGGTTTTCTTTATCAGCACAGAAACCATAAATTTTGGGAGAAAGTATTACACTTATTAATTAGAAGTACTTATTAACTCAAAAGAACAAACTAATGCCAGGCTATTCTTACTTAAACCATGATACCGACGTAGTTGGCCGTGTTTCTAAAGTAGCATTCCCGGAATATTGCTTTATGCAGAAGCTGTCAGGAAATAAAAAATAAAAATATATTCTACCTACTTGTCAGTGACAAGTGACCAATGAGCTATTCTCACTAACTTTGAATCTATTTAGAAAAACTTATACTGTTTAAAGATAGGTAAGTTTATAGCTTTTTGAACATAGATGCTATCTTCGAAATGTATTATTACTCTTATAAAGTTTGCTTTACAGTACTATAAGCTGCATTTTCAATCTAATGTTTGTTTCTTGAGAATAATTTTACTAAGAAATACGCTATTATCATTCTCCAGAAGTATACCCGAATCTATCTAATGTACACTTAAGTGCGTTTGCGATAAGATACTTATCTGCTTTCATTGAACATTGTCACATTTTATAGTAAGTCTTTATTACTGAACTGTTTTTGAGATAAATTTAGCTTAAGTTTTTTGGAAGCTGCCTAACGGCAAGTAAAGTATGAGACTATATTTATCTATTTCATCCAGGCGATCTTTCGAACTCCAAATAGTATTTTACTCCATGCAGTGCTTTCAGAGAGAAAATTTGCTAAAATTTTTATTATATTATAAAGAAAAGAAAAAGATATAGCAAATGAAGAGACATTCATTAACATCAGTCGAGTCACTCAAGTTATAGAAACGAGAGCGAAAAGAGATTACAGTGAAGTATGTGCATATGAAATCTGAAATATCTTAGTATTTTCAATTAAGTAATTAACCTTTATTTGGTAACAAAATTAAGGCAGGCATAAGTATAAAAAGTCAACAATGAAAGATCGCAAAAATTCATTTGCAATAATAACAAATTCAATACAAATATTATGAAGAAATACGAAATACTAAGTATTTGTGATTGCATCATCATGTTCAAAACGACCGACGACCTTGGTATCAGAAATAGTTTTATTTTTAATATCACATCGGCCGGAATCCCAGTCATTATACATACACAATATTGAGTACATATGATGCACGTCTATACAATACTATATAATATACTCGGAGCTCGACTTATTATGTACCGTGGACCCGTGGTCAATGGCAGTGGAGAACGTGCAACAGAAAGATCACCCTTCAAAGGATCCGTTTTATTATCATTGTATGCGTTTTTCAAACTGTTGTACCAGTGTCTACTTCTGTGTATTTATCAAGTCTAGCTGTTGTGTATGAGAGAAGAATTTACATAAGAACGCTATTAAATCGGATATCCATGAATAAAAAAAAATCGATTCGTAAGAGAATTTCTTAGAAATTTCAATTGTAATATTCTTGGAAATGTGTGTTCTTGTAAAATGATGTTGTACATATGTGACTTGTTTTGCTATGGACAAGGAATTTTTTATGTATGACTTTGAAATTAAATTCTGGGAATGGATATTTTATATTTTAAGTGTAACTTTCAATTTCATTACCAATGATTCAGATTTTAAGAATGTGCTAAATATAGTTCAAGAAATCTATAAATGGAATATATTTTTAGTTTCTTAATTATTAAATAATCCGATGGATGAATAGATTTTGAATAATAAATTAAGTTTAATAAATTTTTTCAAACAATCGAATGGCTGCTCTTCTGTCATTAGTTCAGAAATATTTTCCTTCAATGTGTAAGACTTTTCTTATAATATGGAATTGAAAAATTTTTCGCGAGCCACATAAATTCTAGAAACAGGCCGGATCAGAAGTACATTATGCAAATATAATAATATACAAGATGAAAATTTCTCAAAAATTTATTGCTCGATGTCATATTTTTAAAAAAATAGTAGGTTTTGAGTAAGATGCAACTGATTTTGTAAAAATTAGCCGAAGATTCTTGAATCTTAATTTTGACATTTGTGTAATTTTTCAGGGTTCTGCCTTCAAAGTGAGGACTAAAAATTTCATAAAAACCGGAGAGGATCTGGGACCCACTGAACCTATCACAGAAAATGCATTGACAATAGGAGTATTTTCAATTTATTAAATAGTGCCATACATAAATTCTATTCGGAAGAAAATTTTTGTTAATTTGTTGCTATGATTTATTTGTTGTGACTGCGATGCTCCGCTAAGTTTTGTCTCAAGAAGAATTTTAAAAGACCAACACTTCAGTTTTCTGTTTTATCAACTTAATTATGTTGAGATGGGAACTGCGGTGTTTGAAGAACTTGAGGATTGGAAACCGGTTCAAGATTTTAAGAATAACTATGTGAATTATGTCGAAGTTGTAATATAGAATGACTTCCCTGGTAGAAAAAGTCATTTCTCATGAGCTGCGTAAACTTAAAGAATTTTCAATTTGAAAATATTAATTTAGATAAGAACGTGTTGAATTGAAAAATATAGGAAAAAGTATAATCGAATTTTCGGAAAAAATCATTGGTACAAAATAAATAGTTCATTTTCTGTAAAGTGCACTAAACGAAATTAATATTTGAGATATTAAGGCATAATACATTAATAAGTATTTGTAGATTATGTTTAATTAATTAATTGCTATAAAAATAAAATATAAACTGTACTGCAGCTGTTACTAACTCAATTTTAATATAGTAAACAAAAAATTGTCAAATTTTAATTGACCTTTGAATATTTCGGTACTTAAAATTACTCTAACATTGTTGCATAACATATTAAATTTTTTACGATGAGCGTTTACCCAATTATTTTATTGTTATTAAGCCAAGAGCCAGATCTGTTAAATTTTCTTCATGCAGGTTTGAATATCTACTTATTCTAGAGTCTATCTATATTATAAGGGTACTTAATTTATAAAAAATACAATTAAAAAAAAAGGTGAATTTGAGAATTAATCTAATATTTATTCTTTTGTTAATTCATAAGTTCGATTGTTCACAACTAATTCTTGAGTCTTTATATATCGTTAGTTACATTTATTTATTGTACTTCATTAAAAATGTCTTTATCGTAGGTTCAAAACCAAAACTGAGTGAAAATTGTATTTGGAATTATTGGCATTTTTTTTATAATGTAAAATCCGTTCCGTGTCATTTCAAAAGAAATTTCAAATTAAATAAAATAAATGTGAAATAAAAATTTATATTTGAATGAATTTTTCATCTATCACCTGATACAGTTTTGATGAACTTTTAAAAGAAAATTTTATTTTGGTGAATTTTTTATTCGGAAAAAAATATTTGTGCCAAAAAATATCAAAAAATACAACGTATACTGCAAAAGAGATTGTCTATGTTATAAGAGATGTCTTACTCATCTATTAAAATATTACTAACCATTTTATTATATTCATCAACGAAAAAGTCTAAAATGAAAATCTTATGATTATTAATGTGCAATAAATAATTTCAGATCAAAATAATTCAAATAATTTTTAATTCAAAAATTCTTTGAAATACTAAGTTTCAACATTTGAGTTTTAAATTTATATAAGACAAATTGGAAAAAATTCCCGAAAAATTTGAAAAAATTTTTAAAAAATATTTTTTTTCGAATTTAATCCAGATGAAAATTCTCGATGAAACGATGGATTTGCGCAATTATTTATTGGTTTCATTGGGGAAAGAAAATTAGTAGGAAATATCTGTCAAAAACCTTGATATTTTCTTTCATTCTGATTTCGGGGTGGTAATAACTCAATTAACGATTTTTAAAAAAATTCTCATTTTTCTAATGAACGTATTTTTCTAATGAAGTTTTATATATTGCACTGTTTTGTAAATCTAGGTTCTTTATTTTAATTTTAATTAATATTTTCGAAAAGAGCATTAATTCAGCGAAGCGGACTGGTAACTGCTAATAAAGTACAATATTTTATTTTTGAGTTCTAAGTGCAACAATCTCATTATACGATAAAATTACGGTAGGTCTGGCTCTTGGTATATTTGATTACTGAATGTGAATTTGTTTGTAGATAAACCAGTGCAATGAACTTATGTATAAAAATTTTGACAAGATAGTTGAATTAAATAAAAAAACAATGTTTACTAAATTCAATTGCATAAAAAAAAAAAAAATTAAACACAAAATAAAAATGCTTAATATCCATAAAAATACTCGTGCGTTGTTGCATGCGATTACAAACGAATTAATTTGTAAGTGATGCCTTATTTTAATTATTTTGTATTTTTCCTCAGTTGAATTGTTTTGATGGAAAACATTAAGAAGCACGTGATTATGACCTACAAAATATTTTAGAATACACGTTGAAAATATAACACGTTTTAAGATCTCCAGAATAGTGATAAGCAAAATTGGTTTTGATCTTGCAGTAGTCTTAGATAATGTATACACTATAGCAATAACAAGAACAAGATAGAACATGCAAGACTAACCTAAAAACGATTGCTTCCGATAAATACATAAGTCAAAATGTATGTTACATCTTCAAAATGTTCTTTTCGTGGAACAAAACGTTTTTGAATTTTTGAATTTTTAGTTTGCTTTATTAGATTTTAATACTAAATATAAACAAATTAAAATATAAAGACGCTTCATGCCGAACGGATGCCTTGTATGCCTTATATTTAAATTCATTAGTATGTATTGTGTACGAGTTCTATCGCCAGATTTGAATTTTATATACAAACAACTACAAACATAGCGCTCAGTACAATATCATAACACACAAATCGAACGTAGCGTCTGTTTACTCAGTTAGTTACAGTAATTGCATTTAATACAAATTTAAGACTCTACAGAGTTGCAGGCATGCAGCTTATTATGATTGCAATGAAAATAAATATTTTATGAGTTAATTATTAATTGAGAGTTATTTAAAATTTATACTTTTAATAATCTTCTCAATGATAATGCATAGAAAAGTTAATTTAAAAAAAATGTAAGTATCAAATATGCGGGACCAAGCAGGACTAAGAACAAGACCATATAAGCAAGATCTAGACCAAGACCAAGGCTCTATGTATTTGAGCAAGACCATGACGAAGACTAAGAATGCAACACCAAGACCAAGAATGCTCCGGATCACTATTCTAGAATAAAATTATAGGGTTTCCAGTGAATGTTCTTGTGTGTGGGAATATGTTACACTAAAGGTTTAAATTTAGCCAATATATTTCAATGTATAAAATGTATAATATAAAAACAATAATAATAACTAAATCATTTAGTCAATTTTCGAACACTTGGAAGCCACGATCTTGACAAGAGATTTTAAAATGTCAATCTTCAATTATTCTTTTATTAGTTGTCAAAATCTATGTTGGACCTGTTAGAAATGTTGAAACATAAGCGTAAATTTATAACTTGTAATTATCGAAGGGCTTTAACCTTTTTGTCAAAACAAATTAGAAAGCGCTTTTTATTATATTTATATAGAAAGCATAGTATAATATTATTTGTATTAAAAATTATATATGCTAAGTAAAAATTGAAAAGTTATGTTATATTGGAATTGTTTTCAAATAATGTTAGCGCCGTGTCGTTGCATATTTGGCATACTTGTTTTTATTTTCAGTTCAATAAACTCAAAAGAAACAGTGTATAAAAAGAAATTTAATGACTAACATAGTTAATTGTTTCAATACTTAGAATTAAGTATACCTCGATTATCCGATTTATACATAAAAAAATTACGGAAAATCGATTCATTTTTATATAGGATATACAAATAATAGAAATATATAGAATATAACAAGGTTAATTTAGTCTAAAGTTTGTAACGCTAGAAAATATTGAAGGCCCTAGCAAATCTTGAGTAGAAGTATTGATAAAATCTTCCAATGTCAAGATGAATATTACAGACCTAAAAAGTGAGTTTAAGTTCGTGAATGAGCTGAATTTGAGTCTTATGGATCCAGTATATTCATAACCCTGTTACGTTATGGCATTGGAGAATAAAATAAAAATCAAATATTTAAAATTTTTGTTTTCTAAATACTTTTGTTTGAAACATTTTTTAAACTGTTTAAATTATGATTCATACTATTATAACAAACTATCCAATACTGTATTTAGTGTATTTTATGAATGTTAATAATTTCAAATAGCTAAAAAATTAGTACTGAGTCAAACAAATAACAGTGTTAATCTCTTGTTATTTTCTCTTGTTTATGATCAATACTCTTAACTAATACTTTATTAAAACTTTATAGACAAATTCAAAAAGTTGCTGCTTTAAATGAATATTGGTTTTTTGTATCCCAGAATACTTACAGATATATAAAACCTAGATATTTCAATTTCTACAGAATACATCTATAATAATTTTAATACCTTATGGAATATTAGTCCAATTCATCTTGCCAATATTTCATAAAATTATTTATGAGTTATTTCCTTAATCGTAAAGAAATGACGCACTGAAAAAACATTTGGTATTTGTTTGTTGACAAATTTTAATTAATTAAGTACTTCATAACATTAAACGAGTATAAAAAAATAATTTGTAGATTAACACAAATCATCAATGCAATGGATATTTACATGAATTAATTATTAACTTAACTTGCAGTGAACCATAGCCCAGTACACAGTGAACCACGGTATAAATAACGCATATAATATTTCATTTTCTCTACTTGTCATTTCCAGAAAACATCAGAATCCTTTGGTGATAGGAATTTTTATGGTTTCTGAACAGATGTGATTACATGGCGTTTTAGTTATTATAATATAAACGTTGTTTCATAAACTAAGATGCATATTTTTGTTGATTTAAGTCTCATATCTGTTAAGCACTGCCTAAAAAATCTCAACCATTCAACACCAGTGCTTATATTTTTGACCCAAAAATTTGGAATTTTTATTTTATTAACTATACCCGCCTCAAAAGGTAATTTTTACACTATTTTATAATAGAAGTGGTCAGTTATTTCGAATTGATGTTTTATTTAATTGTTAATTTTTTCCACAACTTTAATAAGCTATTGCCATGTTTCCAGGCGTATGTAAATCAGCGATTGACTGTGTAATTCTTGCAAATGGTTCACTGTTGGACATGAGGAACAAAAATTTTGCAAATTTATTCTTGTACTTTTATTCCAAAAAATTTTTTTTGGGAATACACTCTATTTGGCTACCTGTTCAAATTACCACTGGTGGACAATATACCACCAGTTAGGTAATTGCTCTTCAAATATTATGCATGCTTTGTTTCAACTATGAATAGTTTAATGGTAAATATTCAAGGTTCGCTATGGGACATGGTTCACTGTTGGACAGTTTACCCTACCATGTACATACACTATTATCGTATACCTGTACTGGAGGTAATATTTATTTTATTCGTTGATCAAAACTACGAGATAAATTTTTTCCACTTTTTTTAAGTTTTTCAGAATATTCTTCCAATAAATATAATTCTTTATTTTATAAAGTCCTTCGGTTTTTGTTTTCCCACACTTCTCCCATTCTTCATACACAACAATTTTTAATCACAATTATCCCATGTTTGATGAGGTAAATCGTCTTCAAATTTTAGCAGCGTGTTGATTTCACAATTGGAGTATTTCATAAAGTACTTTTTTCGTGATAATATCTTAAAAGAATAAGAAAAGTAAATGTTTTTCAATTTATTTGAATATTTTTCCCAGTTCGTAATTTAATAAGTTTTGGCTATATTAATATCATCTATGTTGAATGTTACTTGAGAGTATCTAAGGATAATTGAAACAAATCAATCCTTTGACCTGTATCAAATGACTCCAAAAAAATTATCTTTATTAGAAATTTTATAACAAAGAATTTAAAAAAATAAATAAAATGATAAAATTTTTGGTATACTTTATCTCGGATCCATCATGTCTTTGGTGATATGCGTCAAAGAATGTTTTGTGTTCAGACACATAATTTTAAACTAATTTAATCGTTTTTTATGATTAACGTTTTTTTTTTTTTTTTGTTATTAAAGTTGGTGTATAGAAATGAGATAGGAAATAAAGAGTATAAAAAAAATTTATATATATTTTATTTTATATATATATATATATTTTTTTTTTATAAATGAGGAAGTCCATTGACCTAACCAACATTTGTAGGTAATAACAAAAATTTCTCCCGATGCACTTGGACACTGTGTCGTACGTAGTACGTATTGTGTGTGTGTATAGTATTTATTAATACTATAATAACGTACACACAATAATCAGTAATGTAAACTGATTGCGATAGAAAATGAGTTAAAAATAAAATTTAGGATGTGACTCGCGAACGACACAATCTGTAGCTTCCATGTATCGAGAAATTTTAAAGTATATATCCTTTAAAAGGAATTCCTCAGGTTACAAACAGTCGCAAATAGTCTAAAAATGTAATCGTACTATAAACATTTCGTGTTTTGTAATTTCCCAATTTTTAACATACAACATTTAAAAGAAAAATGGTCTAGGTGTGTATACGAATATGGATATTTTTTACAATAATTGTACTGTTACTACGGGCAAATGTTTTCATTCGTTTTATGGTTACGAATACTACTGTATCAATAAAATAATATAACTCTTAATCTTTAAAAATTTATTAACTTATTTAAATGAATAATTATTTATATTTGAATTAAAAATAAATACTAGTGCAATTTCATCAATCATTCATACAATTTTCAACGCAATAACTTCAATTAAATGTTATTTATTGTAATTGTTCAATAATTTTTATTTGACATTTGCTATATAATTTACATGCAAATAATTGAACAAATAATCATATTTTTTCGAATGTGAATGTTTTATAACAAATTTTAGATACTCGTAACAAATCAATCGAATAAGAAGTCCTTTCCACTTACTTTGCATGCTACGGATATTCTATATATTTAACCTATACCTGAGTTACTAAGCTAATAATTTTTGGCTGTAGTTTCATTTATATCAGTGAAATATCATAATTAAATCATGTTTGCTTTTAAAAACGCACCATACATTAAGATGATCCCATTCATATTTTTTGCTACTTCTTTTATAGCTATTTACAAAACTATAACTGTTTAGTAATTAAATTTTCAATTTTTATTGTCATTCTACTTTGATTGCCCGCCAGTGTACAATAATAATATAAATACTATATATTTATATATCTGGTGTGTGGGTTCAATGGCCTCATGTATATAAAATATTATGGCAATGCCTTTAATGATAATTTCACCAGCTTATTATTTTATTAACTTATACTTTTGACAAAAAGAGCATTTCAAGCAGTTTTTAAAAAACAAATTCAATAATTTTTATTTGTGATATATAAGAGAAATTTGAATAATAATCGATTATTTTCAATATTTTAATCAGAAAAAGCATTCTTCGTCCAGTCATTTTATTTCAAGCTCCAAGCTTATTGTGTATCCGAGCAGTAAATTTAGAACTTTGCCAGTAGTAAAAATTTTCTTCTTAAATTAACATTTACTTAAATTAATATAAAATATTTGTGATTATGGTAATTGAAAACTTTTTGATATAATTTTTAAATTATTAAAGTATTTAAAATGGTCCACTTTACAAAGGTCTTCAACATTTTTAATTCTTATCATGAATCAAGAAATTGATATTTAAATAAATCCAAAGTTCTCGATAACTCGAATAAACGTGTGGAAACAGAAAATAATGAAAAAATAGATTTTTAACATCTTTATTAAATTATAATCGATGAGAGCTCAAAATTTCCAGACTTGAGTAAATCAAATAAATATTATTATTAATATATGATAGAAAGGTTCGAAATCTTCGATTTTACAATGTTTTTTCATCCTACAAAGTGAAGTTAACTAATACTGTTAATAGTTTAAATACTCTGTATATGCTTGAGTATAAATATTTTAACGTTCATAGACATATTAAGTATTTACAGATAGCTGTTTTAATTTTTGAGCTATATTATTATAAATCTTCCAATTTTTTGGAACTATAAAGCTACATTCTACCCAACATAAAAATAATTATTAAAATCGATCCATGAATAAAAGATTTATGCGCAAGCTTTAATGTAGAAGCTCTGCTTTATTTGACGTCGGTTAAAAGGGATACAGTATTGATAAAAAAGTTTGATAATAACAATATGAAATTTAAGGCAGACATTCGTTGGCTTTTACATAAGCCTTAGTAACCAGAATTAGGTAATTATTTTAGTTACGTTTTTAGTATTGAAAATTCCAAATAGTATTTTTTGAAGTATTGTATTTAAACCAGTGGCGGATTAAGCTTATTGCCACCCTAGGCCCTGTCTGATACGCCGCCCTTTTTGATCAGCAAAATTATATATATTTTGATTCTCAATTGTTATTAAAACACAGCTTTGATTTTTGCACGACTCATAATGCGAAACATTAGAGAGTGCTCTATTTTTTATTTAAATATAATTAATAAATAATACAAAAAAATTTTCATTAAACTCTAGCATAACAAATAATAATAAGCATTTCTCTCGAACTATAAATTATAATGTATTACTCAATTTATAAATCTCTTCTTCCTGGCTTTTGCTCGAGCAAAAGCTTCAACTATGTCATTGTAATCAATTTCTTGAACAAGTTGAGCTTCAATAGACAGTAATGCCAAAGCATTAAGTCTATCTTGGCCCGTACTTGCTCGTAAATAAGATTTAACCCTTTCAAGGTGGAAAAAGATCTTTCTCCTGAACAATTGGTAGCGGGAATAATCAAAAAAATAAGCGGGAAGTTGAGAATGTTTCGAATTTCAGATGAATGCCAAATGTTAATTCATACATATTTTCATTTAACACCAAAATTAAATTGAAAAACTAATAAGTATAAGTAATTTCAAATGCTTTATACATGTAAGAGTAACCTTATCGAAAAAACAAAAGTAAAAAGTAATTTAGTAATTCTCAAAGAAGCTTATCAATTTGATTGTTCCTTTTTAATAATCTTATTCGATAGACTATAATTGATTCCATCAAAATATGAATAATACATCCTCAAATTGAAAAATTAATAAAAAAATGAATTAATTACAGTCCATAGGAAATTTTTTATATAATTAATAATTTTATAATTTTTGGTATATTTTTTCGTCTCTCAAATTTTAACGTTCTGAAAATTTTGCCGCCCTCCCAAATCATGCCGCCCTAGGCCCGGGCCTCGCGGGCCTAAGCGGTAATCCATCACTGATTTAAACTTTTATTTTAAAGCTTAACAAAGCGTTGTACATTGAGATGATTAAAACTATCAAACCAGTAAAGCTGCTCAGCAAAAAGTTTATTGTCATAATAGCAATGCAAAAAAAAATATATATATATAATATTCCAAAAGTTTTATTTAAAATTAAATGCTGAATTTAGTAAGATAAGTAAAGTATAATTAACTTTCTCAATTTTTTCAACAAATATTATCATCATAATATGTAAGCATTATTGCAATCGTAAGAAGATAATATTGATAATATTCAATAAATATATATGTAAAAAAAAAAATCTTCATTACTATAAAAAGTGTTTATAGTAGTGCCCATATTTACATTAAAATAAAAAATATAAAATATTTGAAATACGTACAATTTACTTTCAAATAAATCAATAAATAAGCTGTTTTTATAACCTTGACATAATTTCCATTTATGATATCTTGTATATAAATATTGTATAGTAATACTCACTTATGTACGTACACCTATGTGTATGAAGACCCGTTTGCACATCATCAATTCATATATATATATATATATATATATATATATATATATATATATATATATATATATATATATATATATATATATATATATATATATATATATATATATATATATATATATATATATATATATATATATATATATATATATATATAAACAGCTTCTGCAGCTTATATTTAGCTATCATTATTATTGTTATTCAATAATAATATATTGTCCTGCAAAATAAAAGTCGAACCGTTTGCTCGTGATTCTCTATTAGACCGAGGTAGCAAGAAGCCTTTAGAAATGATAAAAAGTGGAAAAAATTATAGTACGATGAGACCCATTGGAAAGGGAAGAGAATATAACAAAAATAAAAGGTATAATAATTTACGGGTTATCTGAGTTGAGATTTTAAAGGGGTATATAACAAAGCTTATCTCGATTTCCGGCAAAACTACAAATCCAATGGCAAAAAATTAAATGGCAAAGTTGGAAGTAATAAAAAGATCTACACCTTTTGTATTTACACTTTAAAAAAATTGGCTGCTTTTTCTATATTTATTCAAAATATGGTGAAAAATTTAATATTTTAAATCAAAAAAATTACAGTGTATTTGGAACATAAAAAGTTTTCAAAAAAAAGTTATTTTTTTTTAATATAAAAACCCAAATATTTGGTTATTGCAATTTTTTTCCATAGGACTTGAAGTTTTGCAGGAAATCGAGATAAACCGTGTTTTACCCTTAAAAACACACTTCTCGACCTCAGAACGCCCGGGAATTATTTTTCCTTTCATTTTTGTAATATTATCTTTCGTTTATAAAATTTTGGTATAGGTGTTCAAAGAATCACTTGATTTGACCATTTCTGCCTGTTCGTCTTTTGACTATTGAGTGATCAAGATCAAGTGTATGTACTGTCAATTTAGAGTATTTGATGAATGTAAATGATTAAAAATAATTAAAACATTAATTGCCTTATGTCAAGCATCTACGGAATTAACTATGTTAGTTACTATATTCACTTGTTATTAAATTAGCTTTTATTAGAAATAATTTATTCTATTTATTTTAGTATTTTTAAGTACTAGTGAAAATATTATTTATTATTAATATATTTTAAACTAATTTGTAATTAAAACTAAAATTTAGATGCATTTTTGGATTAGCATAGACATGACCCATTTAAATACAACACTTCAGAGAAATAAATGCGGCGGACAATCAGCTGATATGAGAAATATCCAAAAGCCAAATAAAACTAAATTATTTAGCTTAGAATCATGCGAACACCAAATTTTCGTTTTTTGTTCAACATTGTAAAAAGTATTTAAATTTGAATAACTCTCAGTGAATTAGCGATTTTTTATCTTAATGTATGGTGGGTTGCTTTTGTATTCAAATTGTTTCACGTGATTTCTTGCTCTTGTTCAGAGCTGATTATCAATAGTTTTCAATTTTTTAACTATTTAGTATGCAATTTTAATATTAATAATTTTCCATTCTGGATGGTAAGTGTCAAATGTATCAAATTAAATGTTCCATTAAAAAAATTTAACTCTGTATAAAGAGACGATTATGTTCATAGCATTTGATCGAAGTCATTGACCCCGATGTCTGATCGATTGTAACGTAACAAGGTTAGAGTATCAATATTTATCAACTATAATTGATATCCCTATAATTTAATAGGACTATATCGAAATTAGTTGAACCAATAATGATATGAAAATGGCTTAACTGTCATATTAAGATTTTTTTTAACTAGAATAACCAATAACTTTATGATTATAATATAATTGTGGCTTCAGTATAAAGCTTTTTCACCCCAATTTTTATAAATTTGATACTCGTGTCACGGTTATAATTTGTTTTATTCTCTTCTACCGTTATCAATCCACCAAAATCCATGGTACACAAATCATCGGTTTCTTTCCAAATTTTAAGCACATTTGCTATTTTATGTTAATGGTGAATAATATACAAAATGATATGTGGCTGAAGTATTTTCAAAACTTAAATGAATGAATTAATTTCGATAAATTAAAATTTGGATTTTAATTATATATAGTTGATAAATATTGTTAGTCTTGCTTTGTTACAGTCGATCAGACACTGAGGTCAATGACTTCACACTACGTACAGAATCTTCTCTTTATATAAACAAAAACATAAGATTTTATAGATTTGGAACACCTTACTAACCAGAATAGAAAATTAATGATATATTTTATACTACACAGTTCACTATGCCAAAAAATTTTTTCAAACTGGTATTTTAACTTGTACTCATTATGTCGAAATCTCTTTTATTTTACATGTCTTTGACCTTTCCACATTTCTTCTTTCAAAAAACAATAGAAAATCTTACATATAAAACTTCGGAAAAACAGAGTATGAATTTTTTTTTATTTATACTTTCAGAAATTTTTATCTATCAAAATTATATTCCTGGATAAAACTCATAATACTAGATCTAATTATGACTAAAATAGATTAGTCAAATTGGAAATTAGGTGCACAATTATCGAGATGTCTTCCTTCGTGTAAAGGCTGTAAATAATATTAAGCAAAATTTCAATTCTATATAATCAAGCTCTTATTCAAATAATTGAAGTTTGAATAGATAATTGAATTATTTTGGACTGAGATGTAGGAAAAATATATTTTAAAATAAGAATATGAAATTCAACGGCTTTATTTAATGGCAGGTTTATAAATGCTTCTAAATTTTTTTTCATGAAAATCGAATGATTTAGTCATAAGATCTACTAAGCTATTTTCTTAATTGCTTTTCTAGCTGTGAGTTTAGTTCCATCTCGATTTTATTCTTTAATATAAAGTTTAATTATGCGAGAAAACACTCCACTTATCGTTTTGGTTGAAATTTCCAATGGGTTGTCTCCAAGTTTTAGTGCATGTTGAATATATAATAATTATACGTATTGTATCCATGTCTGTTAAATGCTATCTTACTAAAATTTCTTGAAAGCGGGTTTTTAACTTAACAAAAAGTAGATGGATTATCTTTCAATATGATTCGAGCTGAACTGACATTCATCAATGACAAAATGAGTTTGAAGCAACATCAATCGATTGACTTTAAACGATTGATTAACAGAAGCAAATTAAAACGAAAAAAATTCTAAGTTGGAAAATTTACTGATAAGTCCAAGGTTTCATATTTATAACAGGAGTCATTTTATGAACAGGAGCTATGCATTAACGCCATCTCTTGATTAATAAGTTAACAAAGGTGGTATCATGCGTATCATCTACTATATTGATAATTCATGATATGATTGTCAACCTGTTTCCTTAAAATCATCAACCAATACTTAATAATTATCAATCTATACTTAATTTGCCGATAAAGTGTCTGTGCTTTGTATCAAAGATAGAGCCATCTAGGGTAAAAATTATTAAAGAGTTTTCCATTTCCACTGAGTTTTTAAAGTCAAAATTCTATTTGTTTTTAATCGACTTCAAAAAAGAAAGATTTTATCAATTCGTCAGTTTATATATATTTTTTTAAATATTAATTTGAAGAAAACATTTCAGCCTTAAGGAGAGATTAGTGTAAAAATTACTTCCAAAAGAAAAATTGTTCGTAACACTCAAAAGTAAAAAATAAAATGAACTAACAAGTAAAAAATAATTCTTAGCTAAAATACCTCTCGACCAATTTTTTTGATAACGGCTCTTTTTTTGTTGTAAAATTTTTTTCTTTTTTTTTAAAGATTTGATTATTAATAATATTAAATTTGCAACACTATAAAAGAGTTAAACATATATTGCTTACACATATAATTAGCCATATAAACTGTAGTAAATATCTGCATACAATTGGTTCTTATGTCGACGACGTTCAATCATGGTAAGTGTAGATGATAGTATAGTAACCAATAGTATTATAGTAATCAGTATAGTGTAGTAAGAAGTATGCTTACTACACAATATGGATGAATATGTGTCTGATCTGATGTTAAGCAGTTAATAAAGAAGAAAAGATCTAATAATAGAATCAAAGAGCAACGACACTTTTTGAGGGTAATAAGATTTTAATTCGGTTAAAAACTTGATATCACCTACATATACATTCTAACAACCATTCATTTTATATTTATATATATTTTATTATTTATATTGATTTTTAAACTCTTACTCTTTATACATCGTAGTTCTTGCATATATATAATTATACATTGTTTTTATACAGTATGTTTATGTTTTATTTATATCCGTTTGATTTTGTGACAACGTTCCTTATCACATGGTACGGTGACAGGAGTATAGAAAAACTATGCGTTACAACAATGCGTTAGACGCTATTTCTTTTTATCACTACACTTACTGTCTAAAGAGACAAAGTAATCCGACTAATCGCACATCACATTTAAATAACTCGAAAACACCGCTTTGGAGATATATCATTTTTATAGAATTTTCCAACGAATCGATTGAAATTAGTTAAACCTCTCTAGATAATATACTTTTCGAGTTATTAATAAAAAAAATTGCTAGAAAATATGTATAAAGAATGTACAAATATTTGTCTTTAGTTTATTTCCCAGTTAACCTAAGTTTTTTCATTTTGTAAAAAATAAATCAATAAAACTCGCTGATAAATTTTGCAATTGAATCATGGATGAATCATATTGGTAAATTTTTTACTAGGCTATTTTTAATGAACCAATTGCTGACATAGAATAGATTTGTAATATTTGTTAAAAATATCTGTCGAATAGCGTATGGAACTTCGTTGCTATTGTATTTCCTATCTTCGACTTACGCCAGGAATTTAATTGTATCAGATGTAGTTAAATACTTTCAGAAATTATGATGTGAGTGACTTCAGTAAGAGAAGGGTATGGCCTGATGAACGAGGGTAATTTAAAAATAAGTTTATAAAAAATAATTTGTAAAACTAATGAATTTCGTCCATAATTGTATCAAAAGAAAAAAGAAATAATTTTCAAACTTATTTTTTTACTTCCTGCGCCATCATCAACAATATACATTATTTGGAAAATTTGACAAAAAATAATATATAAATATGATTGTCATTATATTAATATATATAAATAATTAATGTTTTTGAATCCATTTTTAATAATCAATTTTTTCACTATTTATTTTTTTATGTAGATTTGGTAAGCATTTATTTTATCTATTTAGGTTTTTTATAAATGGGTGAAAAAAGAATTACAAGAACTTTGAAATGATATAATATTTTTACATTATAAATTTATTTAGCATATATAAAAAGCTGCATTGCAGATATATTATTTACAATATAAAAATCTAATCAGATTAACATTCTTGCATCTTCAACAGCAATAAGGTAAGATACACAATACTTCATGAAACAGATTTTTTCATTTGCCCGCTTCCTTATTAATGTAAATATAAAAAAAATATAATATTTACATAAATAATAATAATAATTAAAATAAATAAACTATACAAAATATGTACGAAATATAATCCTCCAAAAAAATTTCACTATTCAATGAAGAAACACCATTTTATATTTTGAAATTAATATAAATGGTTTTTTTTTTGTCATTTTATTATACAGCTTAAATAATTACGTGTGTTCAATATTAATTTTGATATATTTGATATGAGAGGTGTTAATGGAATATTTATTCTCATAATTAATTTGGGAAATCAATGAAATAACTTGGCCAATGTTTTTTTTGTTGGTGTTAAATATTAATACGATATAGATATTATTTCATTTAGGTGTTTCATTTTTATATGTGATATGCAAAGTAATTAAAGCTTATCTATATTTAAAATGATATTCATTTATATAATTTTTCTTTAGAAAACGAAGAGGATTGAAAAATTATTGCGTAAGGCTTTTATTGGCCATCTCTCCCGGTTGATTCAAGAGAGATGGCCACATTTGTCTTGGTAAGGATAGCCATATTTGGCCACAAATCTTACATTATATAGCTTACATTAAGTTTTGTCAACCGTTTTTATTAATTCTTGATTCATTTCTAAGGTTCAATTTATTAATCAAAGACTATTATTATGCGTTAATATTACTTACTGCAAAACAAGGTTATGTAAAAATTACTCAAAATATAAGAAAAAAAATGTATCTAATATCTGGGGTATTATGTCAAAATGAAAAAAAAATTGTATTAATCTAGTTTTTCAATTAGTACTACTAAATAATTTTTTGTACTCTTCCATAAAACAAGAGCGATATTAAATTACATTTTAATGAATAATTTGATGACGCATTGATGCGTAGATTAAGTGTACTGTTTAATTTTTTTTTTTTTCAAAAAAATTTATCTATGATCTAAACTTACGGTAATAATAAAACAAGTCACGGTGAACATGACTCATTTTAGGCTAGATCAATAGTTATTACAACAAACTAAAATTTATTTTTAGGATGGTACAATATGAAGGGTCTCATTTATAATCAAAAAAAGAGAAGCTTCACGATTAGACTGTATTTTTTTATGTTTGTTATCTCAGAACTTTCGACTGGGATAATCGATTTTAATGACTCTTTTTTTATATGAAAGCTGGTGCTTCTCGTTTGGTACAAATTCAATTTGGTCCAGATTTAATGTCTCCAAGAGGGGGGAAGGGGCAAAGTATGTTTTTAGTGATTCAATTTCAGCCAAAATGAAAAATTTTTTCGTGGTCTTCTAGAACATTCAAAAATAATTTAAAAAAAGTTTTTACCTTTCGCACTGTTATGAACGTTGAGATGGAATCTAATGGTATTCTACTCCCTCAAAAGAGTAGCTAATAGATCTCATTGATTTTGTCTCAACCCTGTAAAAATTGATTGTGTGAACCTTGTTTTAATTTTCGGGTCGAATAAAAGATAACGTATGAAATCGGTAATATTTGATGATCTAAAATTGAAATGAAGCAGCAAATATAAATGAATAGAAATGCTAAACAAGAATGTTTGTCATTTCTTTTAAAGTAAAAAGGTGAATGTACTTATGAAATTTATAATATTAATATTATTATATACCTTAGTTACTTACACACACACAACATAAACCATCTTTCTTTACATACCTACTCATTGCCTGGTGAAAGCATTACACTTTATTCTGTTAAGTTACAATTAAAATTCACTGTTGGAGATACTTTTATGTGTATAAGAAAAGATTAATATATATATATGTATACGATATACGCATATTATGTGTTTATATATACATACTCAAAAATATATAATTTATGTACATATTTTAATATTATGCGTGTGAAGTTCTTTTGCTAATAGGGTTTTCAATCTTTAAATGTTGGAAGCACTATAGAAAGTTTCAAAGTGAATACTTACTACTGAAATTTTAACATATTTTAACATATTTAATAAATTATATTTAGTCTTTAGAAAATATCTACTTTTTCTGCTAAAGAGTTTTTTTGGCATGAACCTATATCGACGTATTACTTCCCACTGTGAAGTTATTGTATTGTGGATGAATTTTTGAATCTCGATTGTTCATCAATCTTTATGTTATAAGGTCTCTAGAACCCAAATTTAACGTTTTTAGATCACTTCAATCCAGTCCGTGTGGCGTCTTATGTCGTCCACTCCTGTTTTACTGGTCCCTGTCAGCAGTTTTTTTAGGAGGCGTCGTGCATAGGCTGTGTGTGCCCTTAATGCCCTCAATTATCTGAAGAAAATAATGATATCTTCGTGGAACCACTTACACTCGACGCTTAATTACATAAATTTTTCAGGAAAATCTGTTCTGCCGTTAAGTTAAGGTATGAAAAGTGCATAGCGAAGATAAAACTAATATTTTTAAAACATTTCTCCACACTCTCCAACTATTTTTTAATCTATCGAGAGCTTTTTGTGATATAATTTATATACAATAATTGGGGGGTCAATAAGTTTTTAATGCTTCAAATAGATTCTTGAAATTGCAAACTTTGATCTTGAATATATAACGACATGACGAATCTTAATTTTCAAATATATCAATCCTATTTACTATTAATAGATATCTTTGAGTGTTACCTTAGGTAATGTTACTAGTATTACATTGAAATAAATATTATTTTTACGAATCATCTTGTTTAATCATTTATTTCGTATTTAATCATCATATCGTCGTTGTCACCAACCGCCACAATTAGGTCCCGTTTCAATTTGGTCTTGCTATAATTAACTCGCGATATAAATGGTCAAAATCAACTTTGAGATCACATATAGAAAGTGAAAAATGCTTTCACGTTGGAAAAACCTTAAGAAAAATTAAAATTTGAGATTTAAATATAGTTTTAAATTAATTTATTAACGCTGTTAAGTTCCACTATTAAGTTGTATTCAGTGGAATTTTCTTTACTATTATATCTATTCGTTATATTTAATATATATTTAATTTCGTTAAATATAATATGCAATGTGAAATAATAATAATTAATATTCCATCAATATAATGCATTGATGATGATGATAAACCATTATATTATATTTAAGTATTATGGCCGTGACTTGTATCTAACCACATAAAAATTATACTTTGGACAATTATAATATTTGACAATTTATTTAGTAGGTACTCTACAACTACAACCAAACTTAATAAAAAAAAAATGACAACATCATACATTCACACACAACTATTATTGAAATTAATTTGACACACTTTTTTTTTTTAGAGAGAAAAATATTCATTTAAAACTACAATACAAACAAACGAATAATTGGCCTGGTCGGCCTGGCCTGCCTGGCTGACTATAACAGAGGTACCTATTTGTTAATATTTAATTTTATTAACACTTTTTAATTCAAGGATAAACACAAACAAAAATATTATTGTGCGTATTGCGTACTTTTGATTTATGTGTGTCGTATTTAATAAATTTTATTTTAATATTATTTTTATTCAAATTATTTCAATTTGAGATCACAGTTGGGGTTGCCAATTTTTTTATTTTATTACACACTTATATATAAGTTAGACCTATGTAGAAAATTTCAAAATAATTATAATCCACTTCCACGCGTCTAAATGATCTGGAATTATTAAGAAGTGTAAGAATCCAATTACAATACAATTGTATTGTAATAAAATTTTGAATGGTTGAATGTACGGGGAGGTATTTTTTTATTATTATGAGTGGTGGTTTTCACCCTTAAATTCACCGCTAATTTCACCTGAAATAAATTCCAATATACTTTTGGATTATATTGAAGACTTGAGTAAACAATGTAGATAAACGTAACAAAATCACTATTGGCAGGGTGCCTGGATATTCAGTAATCGATGGTAACGAAAAAGCCGATGAATAATTCAAAACGGGTACAATTACCCCGTAAAAAGATCTATAATGTTTATCTGAATGTCGAACTGTTTAATGAATCATAAACTAAAACAATGGATAAAGTATCAATTAAACCCTTTTTAGGCTAATACTTGCGGGATGGGCCCCTCATAGTAAGACTCTCATGGTAAGCGTGCTCTTGGGAAAAGGAATTGGAACTAGGAAATCGTGAATCAGTTGTGACTGCTTACTGGCCATTGATAACTTAATAAATATATGCACAAAACCCTTATCAAAGATGATTGATTTTGATCAAGATTGTAAGATTCTCCGATTTAAAGGAAGTACAAATTGATCGCAATACTAAAGCTCTCTTACGACTTGCTCTTAACTAATCTAATTTTATCTTCACAATAATTTTTTTCAGCGATAGTCTAATATTTTATAAAAATAAAATTATTTTTAAATAACTCTTAAATTTAGAATAAATTAATTTTCTGAAAAATTCTTTTAATTATTTAAAAACAAAGTGGGGTAATCATATTAATTTTATATTAAAAATCACCCCACGCTTATTTCGTAGTTAAATTTTTCAATTATGCACTTTATATGCGTTTTTTAAAGTTTTACGTCATCAGCCGAATCAAAAATATTAAGATTATTAAATAATTTATTAAATTAAAATAGTAAAATAGTAAATAATTCTTGTTTTATTAAATTCGTTGACGATTTTTTTAATTTTTCTCACTACTTGAAAAACTCATAAGCGAAGATGCACCAATAAATCAATTGAAATTAATTTGTACAAAATTTTTAAATGGTCTTATTAAAAAAAATCTTTTATAATTTAAATAAATATATGAATTTTGTATCTTTAAATTTTCAAACTTATGGGAACTATTTATTTATTAAAAGTACATGTGAGAGCCCTATATGGTAAGAAGATGATCTAACTTCTGAAATTTCGTTGACTTTGGTATGGTAAGCCTGAAACGTTGCTTAATTGGATAAACGAAAATGTTGCGTCTTCATATATGAGGCCTTGAAAATTTATTAATGCGTCAAAATCTACAATAAATTAATATCCTGTTTCTTTATATTATTCTAATTAGAAGATAATTGAATAAAAAAATGTGTAAAACAGGATGTCAATCGTTCGATAACTAAATGTTCTATTTAAGTTATTCAATTATTTTCATTAGACTAAAATAATTTATTAAATGACACAAAATTTCAAAAAATGCGATAAGACTACGCCACTCTTGCGGTGCGGTGCGTTCTTTTGATTATCTATTTTAAGCTAGTTTGACCCTGGGTCATGATACCCGACTAAACATGTGATTATTAATCTATTAATTAATTTTGTTTTAATCTTCCGGAAATTGAATTCGTGCCAACCTATTCAAGTGGCCTTTACTTAATTAATCATTAAAATTACTGTCTCTTCTTTTAAATAAATTTACTTTGGTATATTTTTCACCGCGCTTCCACCATATCTTGATAGTAAAGTGTTAAATTATTTTTAAAGTAAAATTGAGACAAAAATTTAAGCTATTACGTAATACTTTGGCGTTTACCAAATAAAATAATGTAGAAATTTTATTTCTATACGTATGTTCGCCTGTTAACCTCTTTAAAGAGTATACTATAAAAAAACACCAACAACAAACAATTTGATTGGGATATTTATACACTAGCGAATACCCACCCGTACGCGTCATTATGCAATGTGCTGAATTTGCACAGGAAAACGATGATGCTGTAAGTTTTGCAGGGTTGTTATGAAAGTGTTTACATTTAACTTTCGATAGTGATATAAAAAAAAGGTCACAAAAAACAATCAAACATTAATGCCTTGTAAATATATCCATGGTAACAATTTCATTATTTATTTTAGCCTATTTTAAGCTAAGATTTTATTGCAAACCTATACTTTTTGTACCTTTCTTTGTGCTTACCTACATTACAAACGAAACATCCATACAAAATTTCCTCTTAATGAGTGATAGAGTTAACTTGATGAATGACTCTTTTTCTGCTTTATATATAGAGACATTTAACAAACAAAATTATCGCGAATACAATCTTTACAAAGATGAGATAGACTTGTTTTATTAATTATTCAAAATTTTCATCGATATTTATTTAAATTATTCAAATAAAACATAATTCTTAAATGTTAAAAGAAACTTTTTAAAGTAGTGAATGCATGAGAAAGTTTTAAAAACTTTTCTTTTAAATTGAAAATATATAAGTTGCTGTTTGAAATGTAGTCCAAATTATGTTATTAGAGTTTGGTGTTCTATGCCTGATATTTAGATGTCAACAACCTTTAAATTTCACACTTTATCAAATTGAAAATCATAATTTGTATGATTTACAATTTATTTATATTTTATTTATTTATAGGCGTATTATTTATTGTAAGGTATGTATATATATATGTATATTGAATGTTTAAATATATACAATTTTATACATACTATTGAAAAGTGTATAAACATTTATAGGTATTTGTTTTATATTATTATATAATTAATTAACACTTTGTATAAAGGTATGTATTGTATTGTTATAGTATGTGTGTGATTAAAAACACTGTACCAATGGGTTGCGGTAGGGGAGCCTACCATGATAATTAACACGGGTGTCGTAGGGTCCTACTGAATTTTATTAATAAGATGGTATCAAGAAAAAAAAGGTTATATGATATGTTCCCTTTTATAGTAGCGGGAGAGCGAGTACAGCCTTTAAAAAATATAAGAAAAAGCAGCTACCTGGGACATACTCAAGGGTGTCAGATATTGATAGGATATAACTTCCAGTTGTCTCTAAAGACGGAGATATGTATGTTCCTCTGCCAGGTTTCATAGTGGATATGTGCTGATAATCGTTGACGATTTTAACATAAACATGAATTAAGGTTAAATAAATAATAACAAACATGTGTATATTAATTAACAACTATCTTGGTTAGTTGTTTATTCGTTAGTGGTTTTGTATGTATATCAAGTCTTACGAATGGTTTAAAATAGGGAAGAAAAACATTTTTTTCGAGTGCAACGTATTTTAATACAGGGGTTTCATCTTTATTTTCTAAGCGGCTGGTCCTTAATCTGATGTTTATTTTCAGAAATTTTCTTATGCGGTTTTAAATATTTTTCAGGTCTATTATAATCGTCATATTATATTTTTTCTGTTATCCGTTATTTACTTCAAAATAAAAAAATTCGAACGCGCTCGAGAATATCCAGATGGCCTTTTATTTTCCCGGCTTGTCACCGTCCTTAAATCATCAGATAATATCTTTTACTATTTCCTTCAAAATAAGAAAAATTCAACCCACGTTCACAAATGTCTAGATGGCGTGTCGTTTTCCTAAGATTTTGACTGCTGTCCTCTTGGGTTATGCTAGAATTGCTAAATAATATGTTTTCCTGTTTTCTTGTAATATTTCCTTCAAAAGAAAATAAACATTGACCACGCTCAAAAATGTCTAGATGGCGTTAATTTTTCAGGTTTATGACCCTCCCATTCTCTTATGTCACGCTTAAATCATCAGATTACTAAAATGTGCAATTTTCAGCACGTAATCTATTATGATCGGATACCTTGCGTGGCACCATATCGACGACTCAGATTTGGAAGTACTCAACAAGAGGTAAGGTATCTCTCATATCTTAATCTGACGCACACGTGTAAATCCAAAAATCCCCTTGGGCTCTACCATTGTCTTAATAAGCTTCTTTATTGATAGAAACAAGCTTATCCTAAATGCTTCCTTTGAAGATTTTTTTAAAATTTCTATAACATTATTTAGAGAGATTAGTCAAATGTTCGAATCCCCGATTCAAATTTGACTTTTATCCCATTACATAAGAATTCGTAGTATACAAAACTTGATTCGTGCTTAACGTGGGTATTTGTCCATATTTCTCAATGTCTATTATTTATCAATCATTTAAAATGTTCCTAATTATCTCTATTACACAATTGCAGTTATATAGTGACAGTATTTCACAAAAATTTATATTATAAGAATGCATTAATTTAAGCATATTATACCAATAGCATATATCTAATCATTAATAATTATAGGTCAAGTTTCTTTCTATTAAACCAATCATTATCATCAAATTTTATTAAAACTAACAAAATTCTAATTTAAATCTATTTTTGGTACTCTCTTTATAAAAAGTTATGTATAGTGTTCCAATTATTATCATCGATGCTTAACGAATCTATTTTCCGGTAATATGACTTGAAATAAAATTTTTTCATATTTCTAATTTTAGTTTGATCAATATTGTGAAAATTGGATTAAATTCGATTAAAAATCATCAGGAGAAATCAGCCTAATGGATACATTAGTTTTGATTGGGATAGTACTCATATATATATTTATTTAGTTGTAACATATATTTATTTTAATTTTTAATATATGTCACAGATTAAATTATAGAATTAAGTTATTGGGTCAGTTGTCTATTTAGAAAATTAAAGGGGCATTTTAACATAATATTAATGAATATATATGATTGATATATTTTAAATAAAATAAAGTAAGAGATTCATAATTATGAGTTAATTTTCTCTATGTTTGAAGCGACGAACATTCTAGTATTAATAAATTTGTTTTGAGATGTTCAAATTATCGTTTGATAGGACTGAGTGTTAGCTTTCAGTATTAAAAACTTGAAGAACTTTGAACCAAAGTTTAACTGTCTCAACAAAGAAATTTGACTCATTTTATGGGTGGACTATATATTTCTTTGGATAGATTGAAATTTTCAGTTTTATATTTTTTAGATTAATTTTATTTATTCGTTAGAAGACTTTTGTTATGTTACTCTCAGGAAGATAATAGATTTGGGACCCATTTAACTCACTAATAAACTCTAGGTGTCTTAAAAATTATGTTACTGGGTCATATGTCTTTAGATATATAAAAATTAAAAATAAATATATAGTTTGTAGCACAGTTTTTTGAAATTTGTGTGATAAAAATATAAGGAAGATTTCTAAATTAAATATAGGGAAATTTTTGATTATTCACATTTCTCTTATTTCATTTTTGTTAATACTATTTATGATATATTTTTAAATAATAGTGGCAAATCTGTTTTATCTTTTAATCATAAAATCAGTATCAGGCAGTAGCCTACATTTTTTGGGAAGGCTACGCTTTCCATGTACAGAGTTTTGAAAAATTTTAATTGCACACCCAGCTCTGCTTATTTTGCTTATTTTTTTTAACCATTGGGCGAGTTAAATTTTGTGTCTCCTTGGGCCTAAATTGACGGTGTGATATTGAAGACTGGGTATAATTTTACTTCAAGGCGAAGGTACAAAATACCTCGCTAAAATTAAAAAGAAGGAGTCTTAAATAAGTATTCATATATAAATGGCTATCAAATCAATATTTTCTCTTTGGCTTAAATTAACGGTGTGTCATAAACAAAATACCTCGTCCAAATTCAATAAAAAGAGACTTAGATAATCATATGTACAAGTATTCATATAAATGGCGATCAAATTTGAGAAAAAAACATTTAAATCGCTGCTTTTCGAAGTGGCTCTGAATTAGGCTACAAATGAATATATCTAGAAAAAATTTAAACCTAATACGTGAACTTACGATTAGAGTTCCGAATTGAAGCTATCCTATCCCTTTTCCGGTTTATATTGCGCTCTTTTAAAAATGGTTAGAAAATATGAAATTTTTGTAAAATGACATTTTTATCACATAATAAATAATTCACAATGTCGTTTTCTTTTATAAGAGAATATCAATGAACTTTAAACAGTTTTTTTCTTATTTATTTTATTCTAAAGAAAATTTTTTTTATATTAAATATATGAATTTATTAAGACGATCAATGACATTTGTTGATGTTTTCAAAATCATCATTTATGAGATTCTAAGAATCTGTTAAAATTTTCAATACATGTTTCATCAGCAAATTTTTATTAATCCATACGGGTTGAATTATTATTATTATTTTTTTTTTAATTTTCTTCAAAAACAAAAAATTGTCGACGTGAATGAACTTCTATGAAAGGATCCCTCAAAAAAAGAGAATGGATATTGGAAGTAAGGTCAATATATTTTACATATTATTAAACTCATCGATTAATCAATAAATTTGTTTTTAATTAATTTCCTTGTATTAATTTTATATAATGGTAGGGGAGCCTAAGCGGAGATTTCTGGATTAACTCGAGCGTGCCAGATTAAGATATGGGAGATTGATTACTTACTAGTCTGACGATCTGAGTGTGAGGCGGTCACAAACTTAATCTGACCATTTCTTAATCTGAGAAATTCGATTAAATCCAACTGTCGATTTTTCGTTAGAATATTCTGACCGGCTACTGTATGCACCATATACAGAGTTAAGTTTTATTGGTGGTACTTATCAAGGGGTAAGGTTTTATCCCATAT
Source organism: Chrysopa pallens (assembly GCA_020423425.1). Taxonomy (NCBI): domain Eukaryota; kingdom Metazoa; phylum Arthropoda; class Insecta; order Neuroptera; family Chrysopidae; genus Chrysopa; species Chrysopa pallens. Next base: position 33,721,595 of record CM035593.1, read on the forward strand.
ATTAATTTAATGCACTTGTTTAAATTCAAAAATCCCCGATATTTCAATATATTTCAATCAAAATGTACGTATTTTGAAAGATTGAAAATGTGTTTTTAAAACCTTTCCTTATTTCTTAAATGTATGTCATAGAAAAATTTTGCTTCTTTGTCATTTCAAGATTTCTGCCTTTTTCATAAGAATTTTATAAGATTAAAACTTTTTACCAAAGGTAAATGCAAAAAAGTCAAAAAAGAAATTGATTCCAGAAAATTGTTTCAAACAAAAGTTTAATCATTTAATCAGGCCTGATTAATCTCAAAATCACTTATTTTTGGGAAAATTAAACGCAATAGTATATGAAAAAATACAAATTTTTCCTCTATTACAATGTATATATGAGTATTTACAAAATGTTAATTAGGGTATTGAAACAAGTTTACATTAGATTCCAAGGTATTTCCTCTTTTTATTAAAAATAGGTATAGTTATTTATAAATGGTATTGATAGGTATAATTTTGATCTATTAAAAACATTTGAAGACCTTTGAATTTGAATATAAGCATTCTCTATTTTTATTGAAATGGTTCATTCACTCGTAGATTTGAAGATTATTTTCGTGTTTAATCGATGAATAAACAAGGTTCTCAAGTCGACACGTATATTATTTTTAATAACCACGCATCATTTTTTATAGAGTACTCCGATCCTGATAGTTCTTTTTTTATTGGAAAGGATATATCACCGAAGTTGGTCTATATAAATTTGGGAAAAAAATTCTGTCCTAGGAGTAGGAAAACAAGGGATAATGGATTGTTCACTTACTGATTGTAATATAGGGCCACACATAACTTTTTACAGAATAGGTAGTAACTAGGGTATATTCGAAGTTGGTCTCATATAAATTTAGAAAAAAATGTATACCCTGGGAAAATGGGGGTGAGATTTATTGTTCACTTACAGATTTTAACGTTGAGCTGAATTAATCAAAAATTAAGCATGTAGTAATTAGTAGACCATTGTCACTAAAAAATTATAAAACTTTTAAAAAAAATTTAAATCGCCGAAAATACTGAAATACAAAAAATTTATAAAGCTTTATGATTTAACTTTAATAACTAAGTTCTTAAACTAATGCAAGTATATTAAGTATATAATTCTGTAATTAATTTGAGTAATTATTTTTGCAATGAATGTTGTGAAAAATAATTATGTTGTAGAATCTGGCAATCGCACATACAATAATTTACTTATATTCAGAATAATTATAATAATTTACAATGCAGTTAGGATCATGTTTTTATACAAACTTAAAATATTGAGACTGAAGGCACTACACATAAAATACCTATAGATGATAACCAAGCATCTGTGATAGAGCTGGTAACATTTTCGACCATCAATGGAGGCTAATCTTTACACGCCTTATTGTAATGTTTTCCATGCGTCCTATTTTTTTTTGCCTTAATTTTTCCAAATATTTTCTATTCAAATTTCTTAATCACTATATATATATGGCAGATAAAAAATTTTTTTTAAAATTTAAAATGAAAAAAAAAAAACGTGTGTATCAAAATATGATGGAATCGATGTGAAATTATAGATAGTTAATTTAATATTTCTAAAATAAGTTATTACATAAAAAAAATTTTGAAATACAAGCTTTTATAGATTTAAGAGGTAAAAGATCTGGTAAATAGATCTTTATTTCTTGAATTTTTAGAGTAAATATTAAGGGTTTATTTAATATAAAATGGTGGAAGCGCAATGAAATAAAGAAGAACAAAGGTTTTCAGCGTTTCCATATTGTTTTTGTATTATATTATGTCATAATATTGTATTGCCATCCGATTTACATATGTATGCCAAATTCCAGGTCAATCGGCATTCGGGTGGGAAGTGAATCAAATTTAACTTACAGGCAATCATCGGGATAGGTGAAACTAATTAAAAGCTTGTAATTATATTGCATTTTAATTGAAATTTAAAATGAATTACAAAACTCTACCGAGGAAACTTAGAAGAAAATGATGATTAATAAAATATATTGAATTTCGAGGAAATTTAAGCCGACATACTGAACCAAAAAGTGAATGAACTTTTTCGTTAAAAATAGAGATTGCTCATATTTAAATTCAAAGGTCAATAGTTTTTAATAGATAAAAATACCTATCAATATCATTTATAAATAATTATACCTACTATTCAAAAAGAGGAAATACCTTGGAATCTATTAGTTGTATTTTTTGTCTTATATATTTAATATATGAAAATTACAAATAAAATTTAGATGGTTTAAAATTATTATAAATAGAATTGATACTATAAATAATACGTGTTATTGATAAATAAAGTCTTCAAATTAATTAATGAACACCTTAAGGAAGTCGTATTTACGTAATAACTAATTTTAATGATTTTGATTTTATAATTTTATCAATAAAAAAAAAACTTTCATAATCAGTTTATTTAATTAAATTTTGATTCTGGTAAAATAATTATTCTGTTCAAAGTTTATCAAACAATTATCAATAAGCATTGAAGAAAAAAATACAAGCTGTTATTGTATCAAAATGTAGAAAGCTTTCCCTTTGAACATAATTTTTACTTGAATATTTAATAAAAAACTAAAAATATTAAAATATGGTGAGCGTGAAAGAAGATAAAACAATTAAATTTTACAAATCAACGTAACCATTGATTTAAGCAATAAAATTAAGCTGATATTTAATTTTTGGATTTTTTGTTTGAATAGAAATTTCTGAAATTAAACTGTGCATGTATTCAGAAACTTTTTCGTTGCGGCAAAAGTCAACAGGAAACATTTGAATAGTTTTTTTTTACTTTTTACTTCCTATATTTATCCACATGGTCGCTCATATGTTTGTGAAAAAAGTACAACTGTATTTTACAATGTTTAACAAAGATGCTTGTAGATGATTGAATATATAATGACAATAAGGAAATGCAATCAAGATACCTGATGAGGAAAGATAATATGCGCACGTGGTCATTGTTTATTATTATTATTTATCTGACTTCTACATTTCATACCAGTGTTTTTGTTTTTTCTTTTTTGAATAAAATTTCAATTTCAATTCTTCAAAGAATTGTTTTAATTTGATATTTTGCTTATTTAAATTAATTGCCCATAAAAAATATTTCGATAACTTACCTTGAACCTATGCAAAGCCTTATCTCTGAAATCTTATACTGCTGCGAAGAATATTACGAAAGGGTGGTTTGGACCTTAATTGTTTTATTAACATGGTAAAGGTTTAAGAATTTGATAATAAATACATACCTTGAAAAATTGGTAAAAAAGTGATGAAAACTTTCAAAAAGCAAGTTATCTTAAAATTTCCAACTGTTTAGTTGGAAAATGTAAATTATTGAAAAAATAAAAAAAAATAAAAATTTTTAAAGTAATTTAATAAAAATACATACATTGAATACAAAAAAAATATTACAAAATACTTAAATTTTAATAAATTTAAAATAATTCACTATAAATATTTAAAATTCACTGGCGCATTAAAAAAAAAAAAAACACTACTAAAAAATTTCACACACATTTAAATTATACAAAAAAAAATTTGTGCGTGGAATTCCATGTGATCTTTCATTCATACCTAAACGTCTATTTTGTAAAACAATGTGAAAACATTTTGTTGTATATCGCTATGGCATACGTTGTATACGCTAGCTTGGCTAGCCGATGAATAAGCACGGCGCGCGAGCAAACAATGTTCAGTTACAATATACACGAATGATATGTGTATATACTTTCCAACACTTGCGTATTACGAGAATAGAAATGTTTTTTATTTTATTTTTGTAATATATCCAAGCACAACAATACCACTGCGGCATGCAACGCAGAAATCGCGCACAAACTGAGAAAAAAGCTATCAATGAAATATACTAGTTTAATTCATAAACATACACAAAACGCAACAATCACCACAATTCTATCACCATTGGATTTAATTGGGTAGTTGATAGAAGTAACTCCGCCTGAGAGTGCCGCCCCACAATGACGAGGCGGTGTATTTTAACCCCCACAATAAATTTGTGGATCTTTATAAAAAGGCCACTATTAAAATTTTTCAACACATAATACTTTTGGCTCCCTAAGTTTGAAAAATATTTCTTACCAAAAATAAAGTCAAAAATTTTAATAATAAATTTTTGAGAATTTAGTATTTAACAAATTCTCAAAAAAAAAAACTATCATATATTGAAAATTTAAAAAAAATTTTACAAAAATGTTTTTATATACAATACAATATTCATTAAATCGGTTGTGGAACATTGAAAATGATACATTTTCAATGTTGGCAGTTTTCTTACTTGCATTGTGTTTAGTTCGGTGTATACAACTTTATTTAGAATTAAAAGCGTTACCGCCAGGACCATGGGGTGTCCCAGTATTGGGATTATTACCAACATTAAGTGGTATTCGTGCACCGTATTTACATTATTTGGAATTGAAAAAAAAATATGGATCATTATTTTCAATGAAAGTTGGATCACAATTACATGTGATTATGACTGATTATAAATTAATACGGGATACATTTCGTAAAGATGAATTCAGTGGACGACCCCAAGGACCATTTCACGATATATTAAGTGGCTATGGTAAGCGAAAAATATAGAAAAAATTTAAATACATATAACACAATTCGTTTAATAGTGTAAAAACGTGATTTTGATTGCTATAAATTATTGATATGTAAACAACAATTGACGTGCGTAAACTAAACAATGAGACAGCTTCACTTCATTTGAATTGCTTAGCACGCATGGCCTAATCACAAATAATAAATTATTTTGATATTCAATTCAATATTATTGACGTAATTTCATTATTTAATAAACTTTACTTTTTAATTTATTATATATATTATTTTATTTAAAAAAATAATTTTTACATTTGTATTATTTTTTGCTTTATCAGCCGTAACCTACATTTAAAATATTTTATTTTTACTAAAAATAATAAATTTTATAAACAATTAAGTATATAATAAATAAATAAAGCATCTTTCAAAATATAAATATTCATACAAAAAATTTAATGCGTTTTTTTTTATTGTTTTTCAACTAAAACAAACAAAAATATTACCTTAACAGTTAGCTTTGACACACGGCTTTTTTAAATTTATTATGGAGCATGCGTAATGTAATTCATTTTTTTAAATGTACGTTTTTTTCAATTGTTATAGGAATTATCAATAGTGAAGGAAAATTATGGAAGGATCAACGTCGTTTTTTACATAATCGTTTCCGTAATTTTGGTGTGACATATCTTGGATCTGGAAAAAATCAAATTGAAAAACGTATAATGGTAATTATTCTTTCTTTTAGAATGTTATAAAAACGAGGATGTTATCAAAATATGATTTTTAACTGATGATTTTCATTTATTTTATAGTGTGAAGTTGTGGAATTTTTAAGTGTATTAAAAAGTTATAAAGGTGCACCAACTGATCCCGGTCCACTTTTATCCGTGTGCATCAGTAATGTTATTTGTGAAATGATGATGTCCGTACGATTTACACCTAATGATCCAAAATTTTTACGTTTTATGGGATTGACACAAGAAGGTCTACAATTATGGGGTTCAATGAACTATGCAACTTGTATACCAGTCTTACAATATTTCCCGAAATTTCGTGTAATATTGAAAAAATTAGCAGAAAACCGTGATGAAATGAGTGCATTTTTCCAAGAACAATTAGAAGAACATCGTCGTACATTTGATCCAGAAAATATTCGTGATTTAATTGACACATATTTATTGGAAATTGAAAAGGCAAAAGAAAATGGAACAGATTCAAATTTATTCGAAGGCAGAAATCATGGTAAGTTTAACAAATCAAAAATTAAAATTTTTAAAAAATAATTCAAAGAGAATAGGTGACTAAATTTCATGTTTATTTTACAGATCGTCAAATTCGTCAAGTAATAGCTGATTTATTTACGGCCGGTATGGAAACAATTAAGAATACATTACAATTTGCTATCTTATACATGGTCCACCATCCAGAATCGTTAAAAGCTGTTCAAGATGAATTAGATCAAATTGTGGGAAGAAATCGTTTACCAAAATTGGAAGATTTACCATACTTACCAACTACTGAATCCACTTTATATGAAGTTATGAGAATATCAAGTATTGTACCATTGGGAACCGAACATTCTCCAACACGGTAAGCATCATTTCATTACCTTTTTCTGGTAACTATTTAAAAATTTCATTCGCTAATTAGTTTTTTTTTTTTTTTATCTTACAGTGACGTTACCGTAAATGGATATCGTATACCACAAAATACACATGTCCATCCATTTTTACATGCTGTACATATGGATCCAAATTTATGGGAGGAACCCGAACGTTTTAATCCATCTCGTTTCATCAATTCAGCTGGTAATTGTGTCAAACCTGAATACTTTTTACCATTCGGTGTAGGACGTCGAATGTGTTTAGGAGATGTATTAGCTCGTATGGAATTATTCCTCTTCTTTTCAACAATTTTACATTCCTTTAATATAAGTGTTCCCGAAGGTGAAAAATTACCAAGTTTAAAACCAAACACTGGTATTACATTATTCCCTGAAGCGTTTAAACTATGTTTCCATCAAAGATCGGTCAATACAGATATTGTTCATCCCAGACAAGAGAAAAATATTGGAGTTCACTAATTTCACATAGCTAAACCAAAATTTTTCTTATAAAAAACAATCACTGCCATTTTGAAAACAAACAATAATCATACCAATTGAGCACGGTCATTCATGTTTAAATAGTTCCTAAAACCATTTTTTTATTTTATTTTTATATAAAACAGTATCTTATAGACTTCATTCACTTTGAATATTACAATGCAGTTTTTATAATTACCGTTTGATTTATTTAAAAAAAACAAGGCCATTTTTGTGTAATGGCATTGACGAACACTATTTGTTCCTTTTAGATGACAATAATTATATTATCAATCATAATATATATATATTTTTTTATATTAATTTATCAATATAAATAGCTAAAAAATTCATTCCATTTACGAAGTAATTAATAGTAACAAACGATTCATCCATTTTTTATGAATGCATTTTTAATAGTTTATTTTTTTTTTTTAACGAAACAAAAAAAACATATTATATACATCACATTTTTAAAAACTGCCGCAAAATAAAAATGTCGTGATGTCGTGTGTATCAAATCATTTTCATCGTGTAAATTCATACACACCGATCTCTGTAATAGACGGCTGTGTGCTTTTTTTTTTTAAATATATTTTATTTTAATAAATCATTCCACTCGCTTAAGAAGATTGTTGAAAAAGTTATCATTGCTAATTCTTTTGTTTTTTCAACAATTTTTTTTTTATTTTAATTAAAAATTGCTATTAGAAACACTTTACCAAAAATTTACTGTGACTTTTTCAATTTATTAAATCATGTGTTCATTAAAATTATTTGTTAAGTCTACTGAGAAAGTCACAATAAAGATAATGCAACGACCGTTTATATGTTTATTAAAAATATTAAATTATAATTTTAGCGATTTTTAACATTTTTAACGGTTTAATTTTCGAAAACTATCCACATAACAAAAAATTTACTAAAGATAATAATTAGTTTATTTTACTAAAAACAAAAAAAAAATTATTAGACATTATGTTTTTTAAAAATTTTTAATAACCAATTATGTAATATTAGGTGGATTGTTTTTGGAATAAAAATTCCAAAATAATTTACATATTCGAATTAATTATATTATATATAATTTTGTGTACAATTACTTTTGAATTAGTGTATAGAGTGTTTTTTTTTTTACATATTATATCTCATGAACTGAGTTTCAGATAATTTATTTGTTAATATATCTGTATTTTATCAGATAAATATTATTTAAAAAAATATATTTAAAATTACGTTTAATGTAATTTTTTGTATATAATCGAAATTAACTGAAACCGTTTTTGAATGAATTTTTTTTTTTTTTAATTATTATGTTTTTATTAATTAGGTATTAATTTTTTTGAAAACTTGTTCATGTTTTTTTTTTTTTTTATATTTTTAAAGAAAAAAATAATTGTTTTTATTTTTTTCAAATATGTGTTCGATATTTATAATCGATGTATAACTTGTGATTTAAGATTTTAGTACAAATAATTCGTGTTCTATAATTATAATATATATATATATTTTATATTGAATTATATTAATTATTATCTACAATATGTAGTGATTCTATTTAATAAATATTAAAATGAAAATTTTATAAAATAATTAACTTTTATTTTTTATAACTTACATTCTTAACCTAATGATCTTCCATTGTTATTACAAACAGGGATGTATGGATATCGAATTTCAGATGAGGATACTTATGGATATTAATTGGATTTTTACGGATATTTGATTTTTATTATTTGGCATTACAGTCAACCATTGTATAGGTACTCATTTATAAGTTTTATCAAATAATTAAAAATGCATAATATCATTTAGACTACATATTCCGTCCCAATTCGAAACTATCCAAAATTTTTATTTGGGATACGGTTACAATTTTATTTCAGATATCCGATAGTTTCGGTTACGTTTTATCCCTGATTACATGCTTTAATTTTGTGGGTCAGATCTTGCAAGCTGAATTCGAAACACAACCTACGAATTACAAATTTTAAATTATGGTTGAATTCCGATGAACATACATTTTTAAGGAAAGTATACCTGCACCCCTCCTCTATTGGAGAAAAGCTCCAAAAGCACAAGCGTTTTTTTCTACGCAACATAGGAAGATACGTTTTTTTTCCAATCATTTTTTATTATTTAATCCAGAGACATTCTACTAAATAGTTGAATACAAAATTAATCATTAAGAAAAAATTAAATCAAGATTTTATACAATATTTCATTGTACTAAAATGAAAATCATACCTTCATGAAAGGGTTTAAACACATGTAGTGCATATAAAAAACGAGGAAGATAAATTTAAATTAAATCTTCTTGCTCAAAATACGCTTTTAGGTCCTTCCATTAAATTAATATTTTTATTTTAGTTCAAATGGAATATTGTATTAAAGTTTATTTTTAGAAATTTGTTTTTAATTAATAATTTTATTTTCAATAATACACAAAATTTAGCGCTTAACATTCTTTCAAAATTATGAATTTATAATGTTTTTAACTTAAAATTATTAATAAAATTATCCTATCACTTATGATAATCGTAAAAATTCTGTAAAGTTTTGAAAAATGGTTATATTAACCGAAACAATATTGTTACAATAATTTGTTATCAATTAAAATAGTGAAAATTAGCTAAATAAGTAGTGGTATTATTTTTTATTTATATAAATTCCAATAATCATAAATATTATTGAAAAACACATTTTTATATTATTGGCTTTCATCGAGGTACCTTTCAAAAATGTCTGTTGCAGTCTGGGATAAAATTTACCTTGAAATTAAAATTATTTTTTTATGAGGTCAACTTAAAAAAAAGTGCCCTGTAATGTCTACAATGAATCAAATAAATTTTCAGGCTACAATAGTAATGCAAGTGGCCGTTAAAAAAAATGCAACGTAATTCTTGGAATTGGTAACTATACATATTTTCTTATTAAGATAAATATAATATTTCTTTACGTTTGTCTTATGAAATCGCCACACAAAAGGTTTTGTTATTGAATACAATTATATCATGTCATGATGTAAACAAATACCTTTATCCATAAAAGGGTACTAAGAATTTTATTAAATTTAAATATATATGATTCTAATATATTTAATATATATTAGAATTATATATAAACAAATGAAGATATTAACCAATAGTGTTATTTTAATATAGGGATTATTTCGGTATAATAATACAAATTTGCAAAAGTTTTATCCATATAATATTGTAATAATTATAATGAAAAAAATCGGTTACAGCAGGGATTGGGTTGATTAAGGCTGAAAATTTGAAATAAGTAAATATGCTGGAGTGAATACTAATATAAACGGACCTGAGAATCCACACAAATGATTTGAGTCGGATTTGAATGCTTCTAAGAGAAAGCTAAACGTTTAGCCACAATTCTGTAAAATAATAGCTTCATACTTTTATTTCACAAGGAAAATTTTTTTTTCTTGAGATAATTGAAGACGAAAATTATGAACAACATAATATATCCACTTGGAAACAATTATTTTCGACTTTCTGATGTCCTCTAACATGTATCCAACATAATTTGAAACCAACAAAAATAGTTTCCAAACCCATTGGAAACGGAAGAGAATATAACAAAAATGAAATGAAAAATAATTTATGGGCGATTTGAGGTCGGCAAGTGGAAGGGGGTGAGTTTTTAAATGTAAAACATGGTTTATCTTGATTTGCAGCAATACTACAAGTCCTATGTAAAAAATAGCAAAGTTGTAGGTAATAAGATCTACAACTTTTGTATTAAATTTTGTTCACATCAAAAACAAAAATACCTCAAAAACTATGTGAAAAATTGAAATAACCAAGTTTTTGGTTTTTTATTTCCATCTTTTACAAAAAAAATATTTTTTCAGGAAATTTCGTGAAAATTTACTTCTTTATGTTCCAAATACACTGTAACTTTTTGGATTTAAAAATATTGATTTTTTCACCTTATATTGAATAAATATCGAAAAAACACACTAAGTGTAAATATACAAGGTGTTGTAGATGTTTTTATTACCTGTAACTTTGCCATTTTACTTTTTTCCATAAGACTTGTAGTTTTGCCGGAAATCGAGATAAACCGTGATTTACCCATGAAAACCCTTAAAGGCTTTTACCCTGGTCTATATTTTCTTTGAAATATTTTATAAGAAAATCGAAATCATTACAATAATTTTCAACAGGGAAGTCAGGGATAGGTTTTTGGAAAAAAATAAATTTTCACAATAGTAAAATTAGTTTTCACAACGTCGTTTTATTTATCAAAAATAAAAATACAAAATTAATAGCGTAGTATAAAAATTTTATGCTCGTTTAGTAAATTTTAGCTTGTAATTTGATGGCGTTAATGTTATTCCACAAATACCATCAAAATCATGAAAATTCTCTTCAAGTGCAACATGAAAATTATTTAATATATGTAAACCATAAACAAACAGCATCATTTTTCCCAATTCTTCTCCAACACACATACGTTTTCCTAAAAAAATTAAGAAATATTTGTATAAATTGTTAAGGTTGTTTCAGTGTAAAACCAGTTTTATGTTAGAGAGTGGCATTGGATATTTTCAAATCCATCTTCCCGCTGACATAGGCCAAAGTGGAAAAGTTGGGCAAGTGTTGAAAACGATTGAAGTTGATTTCAATAAATCTTTGTAGATACGAAGCGGGAATAATTGAGTGTGAGTTAGACCACTTTTTGAGTTTAGACTCTGGATTTTACATCTCTGATTACAATTATCCAAATATGGATCTATAACAAAATTTATGTAATATTTCCAACCTGTTTGAAAAGGTATAAAGAATTCTGGTTTTTCAAATTGCCCAGAATCATTAATAAACCGTTGGGGATTAAATTCTTCTGGATCTATCCATAACTTTGTATCCATATGGACAGCCCATTGCAATGGTACAATCATGGTCCCTTGTGGAATTCGATACCCATTGAATACTGACTCTTCAATAGATCCATGTGGTATTCCTACTGGAACAACAGAACGTATTCGCTGTGTTTCAGCAATGGCTGATTCAAATAATGGTAATTGTTTAATATCGTCCAAACATGGGTTACGTTTTTTTTCAGTAATACCAATTAATTCTTCATAAATTTTTTCTTGTAGTGTTTGATCTTTAGCAATATAAAGTAAAAACCATCGTAAAGTCGTTAGAGTGGTATCAAGCCCAGCTCCGAATAAATCGGCTAATAAGTGTAAAAACTGTTCATCGCAGAAGAATTTTTCTGATGGATCATCCTTACGAATTTCACGTTCTTTCAAAAAAGCTTCTATAAAATGATTTCTATGAATTTCAGAGTTCTCAGATAAATCTGGTTTTTTATTATTACTATCATTGATTATTGAATTTGAATTCCTGGTATTGGCATAATCAGATATAATCTTTCGATATAAATCGTGTGTTTTATTTTTTCCTTCTAGTAGAAATTTGAGTGGATTTTCCATGAATGGGATGTATCTGAAACAATGAATGAAAAAAAATGGTTTATCCATTATTTTTTTTTTAAGTTTTAAGCTCATTTATCATATTGAGGAAATATACTGTGTAATTTTTAGATTGCAATGGGTTGCAACGATTGCGTAATTTGGAACTTCCAAAATTGTTATATCAACTTTGATATACGTATCCAATGTTAGCAATACTACAGAATTAGTATATAAAAAAATAAGTATAAGACAAAAAATGTTAGCTTTTTAAAACAAACAACTTTACACAAATTTTACACAATTTTACCTAAAAATAAGCTAATTAACTGATATTGAAAGTATACACTGGATATTTAAAGTATTTTATGAATACATAGAAATTTAAAATAGTTCAAACATTGATGCTTAATCATGTCAAGTATCTAAATAATTAACTCTGTTCGTTATCTTCACTTGTTTAATATTGTAAATATCACTTGAGAATAAAAACGTGAAAATTTAAACTATTATTGTAGATATGAAAAATTGATTAGCTCATCAATACTATGAGAATGTCAAATGTTAAAATATACAAGTAATAAATATCAATCATTAGTTAATTATGTTAAATTATTAATTGATTTTGATAACACAATTTTACAATAAAAGAATAAAAAAAACATAAACATTGGGTCTGATAAGAAAGCATAATATTTATTTTGTAGCGTAAAATTAAATTATCAAAAAAACTTGTGAATTAAAGAAAAGAGAAAAAAAAATTCAAAATTAATCGTATATATTAAATGGCCGGCCTTATCAAATTAATAACTTTATTATTGTCATATTTATATTTATCAATTTTAAGGATAGTTAACGTCCGATATTTTCAACGTTTTTGTATCTATCTTTCTAAAAAGATTATACTTTTAGCTTTCTGATATGTAAAAATGTTAAAACGTTAAAACATTGTACTTGAAATTATTTTAATACATTAGAATCTATAGCTTAACGATAACATAAACCTATTAACTTAAAAACATAATAACATATATAACTAAATAAAACCCCCTTCAATCAGTTCCAACCCTGTAAAATGAACCCATAACTTTTGTATCTCATCAAAGTTGTACTGTATAAAAAACTGGCTTTGAATAAAAGAATTATGTCAAGGTTCCAAATAATTTCGAAAGCTTACAAAGAAGGGATCACGGTTGCAAAGAATGGATGCCAAAGCTTAAAACAGTTCATGGTCATTATGCACAGGATAATGAATATCGTAACATAAATTTTTTCCTTGTTAGCTTTTGAAAATCATGGAAAGTATAAAGTTTGGTCAGTACTCTGATAGCAACAGGGAGTAACACAATACGTAAACATGCATAAGGTGGTTAAAATTGGGTATGTATCATAAACCTTACCTTAGAAATGGAATAAAGTTCAAGGGACCAGCAACTCCAATATATTTAGTTCCTTCCTCTTGTAATTGTTGTAACCAAATCCATGTTGGATCATCAATTTCCCATTGCAGTCCAAATACCATGTAATTCATATAATTACCTACACAATGTTGCAAAAAATGATGTGGATCGAATTCTTGTTTGCCGAGGCTAATATTTGAATTCACCATCTGTAAATTAATTTGAAAATGATTCTATAATTAAATTAAAATGCAGTAGAACCTCGACAAAAAATTAAACTACTGCCATAGGGTTTGTACACGAGGGAATGGTTTATATTCCTTTGTTTTTAAAATTGTTAAGAATTAAATTAAAGATGTATCGATTTTTAGGAAAATAAATTTATCGAGGTTCTTCTTTAGTATTTTAACAGTGGCTACGCTAGACGAAACGAGGACATCGGAGGCATCAACATTGTTACACCCCTTTCATTTTCAAATTGAATTAAAAAATATAAAACGAACTTCATGCAAGGGCCCCTTAGTCGCAAATCTGTCAGACGTCTCCGACGTTACTGGTGTCTAATACCGCCTCTGTATTTTATTTACATGAATGAATTCTTGAACACTTTTTAAAATCCATGATTCCATTTTATATCGATTTGATCCAAATTTTGACATTCCTAAATCCTTTAAACTGCTTGCTACGAATTTTCGTTGATCTTTCCAAAGTTCTCCTTCCGCACATATTAAACCTAAATTTTTTAAATGTTAATGAGGTTATACTTTCATTTAAACTAAAGTAACAATTTTTCTTTAATTTTACCATAGCCTTTCATAATTCCATGTGTTACATAAAGTGGAGCTCTTCCAGTGTATACATTTTTAGCGAAAGCTTCACGTATTAATTTTGAATCTGATAGCACAACTGTATAGACTGATCCTAAATTTATACCATAAATTGGACCATATTTCTTGCTTAGTTTTGTTAAAGTAATATATGGTTTTTTTGGATCAAGCCAGGGAAGATAACCAATTATAGGTACGCCCCATGGTCCCGGAGGTAATTTTCTTTGACTCCAATAATAATATGTTAAAAGTAAACATAATATTATGATAATTGAAGCGGTTAAAACTACCATTTTCTGGAATATAAAAGCAATTATAAATTAAATTCAGTAAAACTTAACTAATAGAATTTGAGAATGGGAAAATTTTCGCTTAGTGAGATAATTTTTATTTACTCCTTGAGAAAACAAGAATTAAACGGTTTTTTGTAATTCAAAATCTTGGATTCTATCACTGTATACATTAACGACGAAGAATATAATATTAAAATAAATTTGATAAATAAATTATAGAAATAGACTTTAAATAAACCTAGGCTCAATATACAATCATTTTATTTGTCTGCTTTCTGATTTGTAAGCAGTTTCATAATTTACAATTTTTCTGAATTTTTCAGTGTGTTCACATACATATATTTTCTTAACATAAAAAAATCAGATTTATGTTCGAGCAATCATGAATGTATTACTTATCCTCTTCGAATTGTTAAAAGAAATTAAGTGATGCGTTGTAAGCAATGAAGCTTAGAGGAGGATTTTAGCCCTTAGAGGAAAATCTCTGTTATTAATTAAAACGCACTTATCTAGTCGATGACTAAACTCAAAAACATCGTCTCCTTGGTAAAACTAGTAGGAAAAATGTACATTGACTCTAGCCTATTAATCAAAGGTCTACACATGCTTAATTGTAATAATCTTTACTTTGTATTTTTGGCGAGATTAATTTTGGTTTTAACACGATTTTATGTGCATTGTTAATTGTTGAGTGAGAAATATTTTCTTGCCAAATTTATATGTACATGTGCCCCCCCCCCCAAATAAATAAATTTGATATTCTACAAATTTCAAATAAAATTTATTTAATAAAAGAAATGATTGAATTAGACGTCACTCAAACTAATAAGGTTAAAATTGATCTATGATTGGAGAAAATAAATTTGTTTAAGATATGAGCATAAAATTTTAGTTGCTAATTTTAATGCAATTTTTTGTGTCAATAAACTCACATATATTCAAAGAACTTTTAAAAGAAAGAAAAAACAATTCTAACGAAAAATTTTACTATGAGCTATTTGCAGTCGTTAACACTTTTATTATATGCATTTTGAAATAGTGTCGAATTAACAAATAACAAATTTTTTCTCACAATATTGAGAAAAAAAAATAGAATTAATTTAAAACCAATCATATGATTTTCAGTGTCATAAACAAAAGGTTATGTACCTATGAGTGCATCTACTCATGTTTTTGTGTGTAAATATTTTTGCTAATTTAATAAAAAAAATATTCCATACAAAATAATACATATTACTTACATCCAATATAATCTATTAATTTGTATTAATATCATTTTTGGTCGAGATTCCAACCAAAATTCTTAAGTTATACCCTTAAAATTAATTGTAATTCCTAACAAATAGAATAATATATAAATTATTTTTTACTTTGGTATAGTCTTACAAAACATACTTAAGGCTAGTTGGACTAAACTTATAACGCCCCATAATGTGTTACTTAAATTAAGGAGTACACATGAAATTGGCTGAATATACTGATTAATAAATTGCAAAAATTCTACAGTTTATACGATAAATTTACCATATTCAAAATTAGTTTCGGTAAAGTTAAAGGGTCTTTGTCGATTTTTATGTGATATTCATATTCAAGAACCTAGTTTTTATATAAATATACTTCATGGTTTCCGGCGCTTTACTGCTGCAGATTTACTTGTTTAATTATCAATTTTTGGAAAGACGAGGGAGAGAATTATTGGCCTCCAGATAATGATGTGTTGACCGGCGGTTTCGGCCTTCAACTTCAGTACTCATTTCAGTCACAAGAGAAGTAAGTAAAACAAGATCAGAACCTACCTTGACCTACGGCGTTGTAGTAGCATTCGGCCTCAGAGCTCACTTCGCACGCTAGGCTATCGCTTGCTCACGAGGAAACCCCTAACGGTAACTTTGTAAATAAAATGGCAAATTAACCCTTTAATTGAATAACTGATGCATTATATCGTAAGTACTGAACTATTTTTACTGACTACCAGCGGATGTTTAAAAAAATAATATTTATTGTAACAGGAATAAGGAAAAATAATATGATTAGCTGAAATAACAAAAATTACTATGTGTGTTTAGATTTCATATATGAAGATAGAAATTATTTCAACTTCCTTATACGGGAAGTTATTGGAATCGGCTAGAAAAACAAAATCGGGAATGACGTCGTATTTTCATGTTTCGAGATCATCCCAAGTGTGCTTCGTGATATTTCACAATAAAAGTCTGAATGTGTGTCAACTTTTCTTACACGATAACTCCCGAAAAACGAATGCATTTAAAATTTTTACGAACCATTAGATATTGGACAAAATAGGTCAATTGGTTCTCATAGCTCCATGACTTTTTAAACCATAAGAGATTAAAAAAATGTTCAAATACACGAAATATTTGTTTTTGAAAACAAACAACCGTTCACAATTTCATAATTTTAGCTCAAATACAGCTAATTGACACTTTTATTATTCAATTCGATCTTTATTCATTATAATTTAATTAATGAAGAATTATAAGTAATGTAATTAATGTAATAATAGTTATAATATAATTTATTTTCTACGGAAATTTCATATAAGGCAGTTCTTGGTGTTACTTTATAGAGTCGTACTCATTACGGCTTGTATATTTATGAAATCAGCATAACATATGAAATTTTATTAATTAGATATATTAAACTTGTATTATATCAACTACATGTATAGCTGATAACAAGAAAATAATATTTTATTTAAATACAATATTTAAAAAAAAAACGCAATTTGATTTGATCACATTAAAAATGTCAATTCGGCTATTTTAAAAAGAGATAATATTTAGATGACACTAGACGCCATTGACCGATCGTCATTGATCTGATATGAATTGGAGATTCTAACCACTTTTTTTTTTTAAATAAATAATTAATTTAGTTATCTATACACATGGTTGATTCTCAGTCATTCATTTGTGGCCATCTCTCCCGGTTGATTAAAAAAAGACGGCCACATTTGATCGGGCAAAGATGGATACAGTAGAGTATGCTTTTCTAAGCAGCCTAATAGAAATATCACAAAATCCAACTGTATGTCATAACTGAGTAACAGTATCATTTTTAATCCGAGACAACTATTTTTATAGATTTAATATACCTTATACAATCAATCAAAAAGTATTTAGGTATTATTTTAACTTCTCTAAGCGCCCATAGCAAAAATCACGAAAAGATAACAAGAGACAAATAAAATATAAAAAAAGGAAAATAAGGGTGATGAACATGATAATAATTTTTTTGTGGCTATAATAATCTACTAATTACTACATGCTTAATTTTTGATTGACACGACTGAGAATTAAAATCAACTTCGAGGTATACCCTATCCAATAGAAATAGAATTATCAAGTTCGGACTACTGCGTAAAAAGTTATGCGTGGTCATACATAAAAAAAAATATTAGCGTCAACTTGAAAAATCATTAAAAAATAACAATAATTTCCAGTGTGAACATTGAACTTTTCATTCGTATTTTTTTTAAATGGAAAAACTGTACTTTTCATTGAAATTCTGTTAAATCCTGTGTTCAGATCCCATTTTCCAAAAATGTGAGAGGGCAACCCTCAATTTTCAAATAATACATTAAAAAAAATTCGACATAAAACATCAATAACAAATATATGTAAAAAGAATTACATAACAATTCATTCAACTTTTGTCTGATATTTTTTTTTTTTTTGATAAATGAAAAAAAAAATTAAAAAGAAGATAAAATATGACCTTCAGAGTATATTGTACTCAAACGATGTCATTCTGAAGGATCACTTCTTTTATTAGTTAAAATATTTACTATGCCAAAAACTGATAAATATTTCTAATGTACAATGATTTATCTATTTACAAAAATATATAAGAAAGTAGTTATATAGAAAAAATATTTAGTGCAGTAAAGTTAGGATAAAACTATGTGTCGAACTGAACATGTCTACATATTAACAATTGCAATTATATTGTTGCTTTAACTCTAACTTTAACTGATGGTAAGGGTTACCCATCAAGATGGTAAAACGACCATCCACATGATACTGGTTATCTCAATGTCAATAGTAAACATAATAGCTATAATTTCACTTGTCTAGTGCAGTTTAATTATTTTGATTCTATGTATGTGTGTATACTTATGTACTCACGTTAAATGTTATACTTCTTTGGCGTTGGAAAAATAATATATTGGTTATTAATAAAATAATATATTTCACATCAACTGGCTGATTGAATTTAAAATAACAGCACGTTTTATTATATACCTAGTGTTCAGTTTGAATATACTATGTACCATACTTATAGTACATACTTGCAATTATAATTGCAAAAATTTATTAAAAAAATAGATTTTGATTAGGCATCGAAAACAAATCATTTCGATTTTTGTTGGCAATTAAAAAAGTTTTCATTACATTATCAAAAAAAAAAACTATATAAAATTATTTATAGGGATAAGTCCGGGTGAGATGGCCGTATTGGAGAAATGACCAGTCTAATTTTTTTCAATTGTTAGTTTTTCTTTGGTATGACAAAAAAATGTCGCGGCTGAGTGGTTCAGAATTCCAGCTTTATAATATGCATCAAATTCTAAATTTACTGCACTATTAAAATTATTAATATAAAAACAAAAAACCATATGATTATTTTGTGTTTATAAATACTCATTTATTATTTTAAATATGTTATTACGAAATGGAGGAGCAAGCCCCCTTTAATTATTTGAAATATTTAATTAAGTATAATTGTAAGTAATTGTTTTAGTAAATTATACAAAAACCATATTTCATTCATTCATATCAATTTGTACATAATATAATATGTATTACATATTAAATTTGACGTCATTGATTATATTATTATGAAATATTTAATAAATGATCTAAAAAAAGATTTATTTAAGTATGAGCAGAATCAAGAAAACTGAATGCATTTGGAATGATTACGTGAAGCCAATCGGGAAATTTACTTTTTTAACATTACTTTTTTGTTACAATTTTTTTCTTTTATACCCAGAATAATTGTTTTATATCACTGATGTAAAACTATAAAATTTCATCAAAATCGAATAATTGGTTAACGGTATGTTATCGGAACGGTTTAACCAATTGAGTTAAATCTCTTTGGATATTAACTCAAAAAATATGTTTTCTACACTTTCATTACATAAAATTCTAACTTTGCTTTTAAAGTAAACCGGGAACACAATAATTCCGATATTGATTGATATAATTCGGAAATAAAATGGAATATAAATATGTATACTATTTGAAAATTATGGTATACAAATTTAGATATGACCACAAAATGGCGAATTAAATTTTCTCTTGTCTACCGACTTAATACTACACGCGGCTGGTAATGGTGGATTTTAAGGCAATTAATGAGATATGTCGTCATTACCACTGCTCACTTGTTTTTATACAAATGTGTCTGCCATAATTAAATTACTGCTTGATTAAATGAAATAGTATGTATTGAATCACATTTAAATGGTTTTTACGAAAAAATAGTAAAAATTTTACATTTTAATATATGTAGACATTTTAAAATTTTAAAAATAATTGTATTGTAATAAAAGTTAAAAGAGTAAATTGTCTTGACAAGTTATTGTTTTTTTGTTAAAAATTTGGAAAGTTCCTAATTATTTCAAAGATTAAGTTAAGTAAATTGGAATGTTAATGTGTATCGCCCAAAATTTAAAAACCAAAAAAGAAGATAATTTTAAAATACAGATATATTCAATTTTTTAGATAACAAATGTATCAACTATATGATAAATTTTTAAATAGATAAATAAAAATTATATTAATATTGATGATATATGTTGTGACACTTAATTTTAATCATCTGTTTTGAAATATTATCAATTCTTTAATTTGACAACATTATTTTTTAGGATAATACAACAATTCTCACAGAATTCACTATTAAAAAAAAAAATAAAAACATTAGCATTAATTTTTCTCTGTACTAAATATTTTGTGTATTCTTCTTTATCTAATTCTTTACAAAAGTTTTTTCTCGTTACATAGTATTTATAAAATTGTTCAAATTAAGAAAATACGTTGGCTTATTTGTAGAAACCATTTGTTCGTATCCGATCAATAAATTCTCGAGCCTATATTACAAAAAATAATTATTCGCAAACAATAAGTTTTATTCAAATACAAATTTAGCATTAACATTTTCGATATAAAAACAAACATTTAATTCTTCTTTCCATGTTTTTAAAAAATCTCCAATAAAAAAAAAGAAGTTTTGTTTAGTTGAAAATTTCTGAATTTGTTTGGTGTTAACGGAATTATGGTTGTCCAAAAGCACAGAATTATCGATAACTGTGATCAGGTCAAAATAAGATTCAGTGCAAATCATATCTGTGATGCAAGTCTGTATAGACAGTTAGTCGTCTATCTGTTTGATATCTTTGTAAACGTTAGTGCAGTGTTGCATCTATTACAGGGTGCAGTCAGGCTTCGTTACAATGATTACTCACCGTTATATTACTCAGCGGATGTCATTAAAAAGTATAAGCTTGATAAATAATAATTTTGTAAAATGTGTTTAAAAAATACCTAGCAGGCTCATTGAGAAACAGTTTTTCAATGGTTAAAGGCGTTTCATGAATATTCGTGATTGGTAACGACCTTTCACAATGCTTGGGGATTGGGAATTAAAAATGCAGAATTATGGTAGAAATCTGCCGTGCACATCTTCAGTATTTATATTCTTGAAAGGAGTAGGAGGAGTTGGGTCAAAACGGTAAGAGTAAAAC
Organism: Chrysopa pallens; assembly: GCA_020423425.1. Lineage (NCBI taxonomy): Eukaryota > Metazoa > Arthropoda > Insecta > Neuroptera > Chrysopidae > Chrysopa > Chrysopa pallens. Next base: position 33,743,027 of record CM035593.1, read on the forward strand.
AAAACGTTTCAAATAAAAAATATAGAGCATAAAATTTTGCAATTAAACCTTCTTTATCTTTTTTGGTTACGATTAAAAATAATGGAACTAGAGAGTCTAGAAAATCTCGCCCATATATATGTATATATAATTCACAAGTGTGTAAGTATAAGCACTCATACTATGGTAGACGTTTTATCTCCGTTATTTTTAGTGATATAAAAAAAGACAGAGAATCTTTTTATGTAAAATTATATGCTCTACAATTTTTATTTGAAAATTGTATTCTTTCTCTCTCTTATTTTTGCACCCAACTCAACTGTCACCCATTTCAAATATTTGAAATAAACTGATAACGTGAATTACTGACTTCTGCCAGAACGTCGCCACCGATTCATTACTGTAAAAAAAGATCACAATCTTACAGAAAGGTAAAATAGTTATCATAATTAAGGAACAGAAACTTAATAATTGTTTTTGAATACATTAGGAGTGCTAAGTCCATATAAATCATAGTAAATTGTCATCGCATAATTTCAAACGCAAAAAGAAAATTTATTTTTAAAAAAATTTCCAGTATTTGGTATTATGGAATGCAAATTAGTAGATTTAAAAATTAAAGGAAAAGTAGTACATAATAAAATTAACGAACTTAGCCTGCTATGATGCACGGTGCCATCAAAATGTTATCATTCGTTTCTATGGTTACGAAATACTAGTTTTTCAATAAAATGATATATAACTCTATGAATGGTATATGATTTAACATAGGAAATTTCTCAAAATTAATTAAATAAATGAAAATTAATTTATATTTGACATTAAAAATAATCACTAATGCAATTTCATCAATCATTCGTACAATTTTCAACCCGATAACTTCACTTAAGGGTCATTTTTTATTAAATATTTTTTGTTTGGCATTTGCTAAACAATTTACATACAAACAATTGAACAAATAATTATATTTTCTAGAATGTGAATGTTTTATTACAAATTTTAGACACTCGTTGTGCATGAATCGATAAAGAAGTGCCTTTCACGTACAATGCAAGGTGCGAATAATAACAGTTACATGTTTTTTTGCCAATAGTGTTCACAATATGAGATTGTGTCATATTTTAAAGCTCAACGATAAGTATTAACTATCACACTTTTCGACTGTTATCCAAACTTTAAGAATTGCCATTCTTACTTATTTCAAACCCATTTTTAAAGACCTGAATAAATGAATGATTCTTGTTGCAGGTCAACAAGAAAAAATGACAAATTATTTTAAAATTATATATCATACAAAAAACTAATTTTTATTTACTTTAAAAGTATACTTATGTTGAGTAAAGTGAAGTCATCTTAGTGGTAGGTATTACGAACACTACTTAACTTAATTCATATAAAAATAAAATAAAATTTTTGCTTACTTACACACAAATTTACTAATAATTATTTCTTTAAAAAAAACATACACAATCGGAGACAAAACAAAAATCACTCACTTTAATATAACGACGATACACACTTAACTGTTCGTAAGAACACAACTAGCTCGGTTACCTGATCGTAATGTATGGTATACTTAAGTCGAATATAATCAGTCACGTAACCTATCTTGTTTTAGTCATCTTCTAGAAGGATATACGTTGCTTGTTTTATATTTTGTGAATATCATGAATTCTTAAAATGATTTATTTAATACGAAATATGGAATAATTTCAATAATTATTCAAAGCCATTGTATCTTATTTAAATTCTTTGAATTTGTTAAGTTTTTTTTCCTGTACTTCTTTCTGCTCAGAAATATTTTAGAATACTGTTTTTATAACGATAGGATTTTGTTATTCTTAACGGTAAAAATGTTTTTTGAGATGAAATTTATCTGATTTCTACAGGGAAAGCGAATTCATTACAAACATAAGCTGGAGAGATGAGTACAATGAAAACTGATAGACACAAAAACAACATAAAATGTACCTTAATGGCAATTTTTCAAACAAGGACCCTACCTTTACATTAAAAATACTGACCATCATGATTCTATCCATATACACAATACCCACTACGGCACCATAAAATTGGATTATTGCCAAATTTCCTTTTTTTAATAATGAATTCAAATTAAATATTTTTACTAAATTTTTCTAAAAATAAATTTTCAATAAAAGGGTGTATTTAAAATTATTTTATATGATCAATTCAAAATATTATTGCTCATTAATAATAATTAAGTTGATAAATAAAAAATGTTAGTGCATGTTGTTCACATATGACAGACTACAATTTATATGAAAAATTTTAAATTCTAGTTAATGTATTTTCAATGTCACGGGATCATAGTTAATAAGATTTTCTGTATTATACTCGACATAAATAACGTCTATTGCGTTTGAATTTTAATATTAAAAATCAATTTTTAAAATAATAACAAATATGATTTTAACTTATTACAGCAAATTCGATTCTAAACACATTGGAACAATGAACACAATCGACTGCTTGTCGATACCTGCTTAGCGATATACTTTGTTTACCTGAGCATTTATTCAATAATAGTATTTATTTTTATGACCTCAAAATAATTTCTTTTGAATTGTATATGTTTGTTACCTGCTTTTTGATTAATCTTTAAATAACAAATAATTATTTAATATTATTAAATTGTTTATGAACTAGTACAAAAATAAAAATAATTTAAAATATCTTATTGGTAGTATTATTTACAATTCGGTTATGACAATCATAAGGTACTTTTTCTATTATTTAAGCATTTATTTAAATTTAAATGTACTTTTCCTCTGTTTCATAGATTGGATGGTCTTAACCACCGAGACGGCGGTGGTCACAAAACCGCAGAAGATGGCAGTACCATCAAAAGGACCTTTATTCGTACCAACTTCAACACCATCAGCAGCATCCGTATCAGCAAAACCAAGAGCATCAACAGCAGCATCGTTATTAATACCAATGGAGGCGGATTTCCAGTCCGCACTCTCAAGGAAGAGTAGCAGGAAAACGGAAAACGATGCATCGTCCACAAAAAAGTTAGCGCCTGAGATTCACAATAAATATGGACCATTAACAGATATCAGAGACAACGTAGCTGTGTCAGCAACTTTACGTTTAAAGAATCCAAGCCTAATTGTGTTGCATATGGCTCTCACTAGCTTCCAGAAAGTAGAAGAAGCAATATTTGCAGCTACAAAAATTAGAATCCATTGCGACTTAGGTCGCGACTACACAAAATGCAAGGAAAACCTGGAAGAAATTGAAATACTGTTCCATTTCTATTGGACCAAGTAGTACGCTTGAGTGGAAATATATCCTCCACGGCACCATGCGCCACCATCTTGATGATAACCGAAGATTTAAAAAAGCATGGCTTGAAACCACAAAAAGTCATTGTGGTTTCAAAAGAAGAAGTTGGGAGCTTACAAGTATCTCGCATGGCTCAATTTGAAGAGGGGACGTAAGCTCAAAGTGTCCTCAACATTAGTTGGATTTGCAGCGTTCTATGTAGGGTAGAAAAATACATAAACAATAGGGGTGTTATACAGTGCTACCGATTTCACTGAAGTTGACGGAACTGTTGTGAACACGTTCTTTGTGTGAAGTGTGGTAAAAATGGCGCTTTACAAATGCGAGGTCCCATGGTCGAAGCAAGCACTCGGGACCAACGGTCGGAAACCAACAGATCAGAAGAGGGAATTGGAAACAGGAAGCCAATATATTAGAAACAGGAAGCCAATATACTAGGAAGAGGACCCATTGACGTTTAAGAAGACATAAGAAGGTTGATTTATTTCAATGTGAATATTGTCAACAATTATTAAAATGTAAAAATATTTGTCACTTTTTTCACATAATTTTCAATATATATATTTTATAATTTAATATAATATAATTAACTCATTTTAATCAAACTGCAGGTGGTAATGACAACATATTTCAGAAATAAGTATTATTAACACCGTGATGGGTTATGAAATTGATAAAATATATTACAGTGCACGGAAGACAGCATAATTATTTTTCAAAGTAAACTTTCAAACCAAACTTTAATACAAAAACATTTAAGTTCTGTATTAAACACAAATGTAAAATGATTCTTCCAAATCCTTTTCAGCACGGTTTATTTATCATTCTTAACTGATACAATTTATGCGTAGATTAGGTTCAATATTTTTAATCTGTTACATAACAACATTTAATAAAAATAAAAATATGCGGTGTGTGTATGGCCTTTAAGGGTCAGGCCAATAATTTATATATATATATCTATATAAATATTTAGATTAATCACTGTAAACACGACGTATCATGTTTGAATCGTAGATAGGTATAGATACATCAACATAAACATTCATAAAAATAGATCGGGGTAAGAGAATAATTCGGAAATTAATTAGTTAAGAAAAAGAAGTTTTAAACTTGTCGTACCTACGTGGTGAAGTTGTTTCAAAAGGCTATTTTGAACAAACTTCAACATTTCAAGTAGAATCAACTGGTAAAAACGAGGTGGGTAAAATTCTCAAGGGTACAAGATAATTTTTAGGTTTCAATTGATTTTGAAACACCAATGTTATAAAAGGTCATAAAAAATGCCATGACTGAGTTATCCAGTTCTGACCCAGAGTTGATTACCTATTGAAAGGCCGAACTTGGGCTCAGTTTTGGTCTGAGAATGGAAAATCACAGACAAGGATAATGCTCGGTTGGCCTGTTTTGGCCCAGAGTTTATAGCCATTGAATGGTCGAACGTAAGCTGGGCAGTATTGGGTCAAGGCTGGAAAACCACAGACATGGCCAATGGTCAGCCGATCTGACTTAGACCAAGGCTGGGAAACCACAGACATGGCAAAACACGGCTGACTTGACTTGGGTCAAGGTTGGCGTGCCAAACCTCAGCTTCCCAGCGGGCGCATGCTTGGTCTGGGAGTTCCTGTATTGGTTGCTTTGAATTACATTTTTCGTGGTGAAAATAATAATTACTTAGAAAAGAATAACTACTTAATAGGGAAGGTAAAATAAAAAAACAAAATTTTGATAGAAAACAAATCACAAATTTTTTGTATAATTTGTAAAGTATTAAGATATCATACATAATGTTTAAAATTTTTTGCATAGTTGTTATCCAAAGTATATTTAAATTTACTTATTACTAAAAATTATATATAAATCAAATTTTATACAATTTGATTTGAGACATTCACTACAACTTATGAAAATAATGTTTTTGTTTAGAAATGCAAAGTCTTGCTCCACGGGTCGTATTCTCAGCACTTTATGAGCACCGTGCATCAAAATTTCCATTCGTATCAAATGACATATAACTCTGTGAATGGTGTATATGATTTAACATAGGAAATTTCTCAAAATTTATTAACTAGTCACTCCCACATACTATGCACTTTACGAAAACGGCTTGTAAAGAGATAAAGAAATACATAAAATAATTTTTTTAATACGGCAACACATGCAACAAATTCGATGTTTTCAATTGACTAATGGAGAATATTAAACTGTCGATATTTATTTAAAACTTTTCATTCGATGTATCAAAACTTTTATATACTTCAAGTAGTAAATATTATTTTACTAGTATTAAAAGAAAAATAATTCAATTTTATACATGAAAATAAACAGGTTAAAAGTAAAATTAATATAATTTACAATGACCTAAATTAATTTTTTTTTAAATATATTCAAACTTGGATCAATTTTGAATTATTAACAACGTATGTTATTGATCGTGAAACATAACATATTAATTTATCAATAAAATCCTTTATCACAATAAAAAGCATTTTATATTCATTGCGATAACAATTTATCTAATTAATTATGAAGAAAAATGCAGTATCAATACAAATGCATAAAATGAAAAACTAAATATAATTTTCATTGACCTAAATATCATAATTACAAAAACAATAAATTCGAACTTGGATCAATTTTTTGAATATATTATTTATTAATCGTGGTCAACAAGTCTTTTATATGAAAATGAATAAATAAATTTTTATATTTTATTAAAAATAAAACTTTAAGTTAGATATTTTTTATAAGTTTTACGAGTGATAATAAATATTATTGCAAAAAATGAACAATTTTTAGAATTTTAAATTATAAATATTTTACTGATAAACAATGAGCCCTTACAAAATTTTGGATGCATTTCGTAAATCAATATAAGGTACAACAGTTTACAAATTTACAATTTTTTAAGGTTGAACTGCAACTGCCATTTCAAAAATGTGATGTCATAGAAGTCGTAATTTCCATATTGTACAAGTAATGTTTTTTTTAATTAAGGTGCAAATATTATGCAATTATGGAAATCGATCTTGCCTGGCTTTGAACTGCTTCCTCTATACGAAGCATCTTTCATATGATTTGAATATTCTACGTTTGACTAGCATCGCCGGCAACGTAAAGCATTCGATAACTTGCCATTCGATGGGTAATTTTTATTAATGAATTTCCAGTTGCTACCTACTGCTGAGTATGAATAACAAATCTAAATATCTATCGATGCAAATTTTCAGTTGTTAGTAAACATAAGACGTCATAGGATACTAAATTGTTTGCAAAGACGTAAATTATGTAAATTATTTTATATATTGACGTACAAACTATTGTGCAATAACTCGATTAATATCAAACTGCATTAAATTGATTGCCAAAATATTGCGTAAATGGTTTGAACAAGAATTGAATGCAATTAATTATCTATCAGGTTTTTTCAAATAGCAGCTAAATAGTATATTTGTCCAAAATTCAGAAGGTTGTTAGTACGTTGAAAAAATTATTAAAATTTGTAAATTTAATTTAATAGATTATGTAATGTTCTTCCTACAGCCACAACTCTGTTATACGACATACGATATGCAGGATTTCACTTTAGTAGAAATATGGATAATATTCTAGAAAAATATTCATAAATTCAGTAGACAAATTTTATTATTGATGTCTCATAGTTAATTAATTTGGAATAAATAAAATCTTGAAATTAATTAAAAAATGTATTCCATAACCGCAAATGTGATTATCATGAGTAAAAATTGTTGAGAGTTTTTTTTTTTTTTCATTTTTTTTATAAATAAATTAAAAATAAACAAATGAAAATAAAATAATTACTTGATACTTATCTATGTACAATTAAAGAGAATATTTGCAAAAATGAAAAGAAACATCTCGTAAAAATTATAACGTGCTAAAATTCCTTTAAGAATAATAGTAAGAATCTAACAGACACTGAGATGACGATCAGTTCGATGACATTTCAATATTTTGTTTTGCAACTTCCGTTCAATTATAACTACTAATAGGATAAAGTGCAAGTATTAATTTTTTTTTTTATTGCAAGTATTTTTTTATAATAAAAATGCATTAAAATTAAAATAATAAAAATCTTATAAGTTCATTCATATCGTTCACACACCTATAGCTGATTGAATTCAATAAAATGTTGGTGTATATGATATTTAGAAGCAAGCTATATCTTAATAGATTTCTCAATGTGGATTACTAAGTATTGCGAACTTAATTTTATATGAAATTGAAATCATTTAAAGCTCATAATAACCATCAGTTCTTGTCATCTTCTTAATTGTAGTTGTATCCAATGCCAACGCTTATAGGGAGTACTTTCACGACAGTTCAGCGACAAAACTCTACATTTACGTATGTCAAACGAGATTAGAACTATTTAACTCGGTCAAAACCACTCGAGTGGAATTTGATGGAGTGATTTTGATCGAAGAGATTATAGACCGAGAGATTTATGACGTGTATAACGTATATGCAGCATAATATTAGCGACTGTGTTTTAATAACGAATTGTTTCTGATACGATATAAAGTTTACAGTCACGTTCACATACTGTACATGTATGGAAATACTCTTTTAAAAGTTATTGTTAGTTTGCAACATCTTATAAATTCGAATAAAATTGAATTTTCCAACGCTTTTACTATGCTAGATGTACAAATAATATCATTTTTGATCGCGATTATCTAATATTTGAGATGATCAACCGTCGTCAAATTTTCACAACCATCTGTTGATTTTGCAGTTATATTCCAAATTTTACAGACTTCGTCTGTAAATGTCATTTTGAAATCGTGTAAGAACTCTGAACTACAATCGTGTAAGAACTCTGAACTCTGAACTACAATCAATCCTCCTAAAATAATGAATAGTTTAGTAAATATCAGACTTTTAGAAAAATTTTCAGACAGCTACTAAATTTTAGAAATACTTTTATTGTATAATCTTAAGAGAAGTATTTTTATTTTATGTAAATCGAGATAATCAAACGCGTTTCTACTGTATTTATTTGGTCTAAAATCACTTTAACTTCGTCATACTCTTTAAATATCCAATTTATTATGCCCTTAAGTTAATAGAACCTAAAAACATAAGAAATTGTTTGATTGTCATTTACAGGAAGAAAACATAGTATTTCTATCACACAGTTAATAAATACTTAAGAAGTGAATCTGATTAATAATAAGTATGTTTTATAATAGACACTGATTAAGTCATCAATGTTTTTAATAGCAAAATATTTTCAAGTATATTCATAATAAAAAGTAATATTTACGAGGTAATTTATGGTGTGATTTTTTTTATTGTCTAGATTTTCTTTGACTTGATTTCGTTTTATATAGCCATGAAAATAGAAACAGAATAAATTTACATATTTCGTCAAATTTTTGATTTACTCAGTTTATTCAGATAATTTTCGTTGACCAATTTAGTAGTTGAAAATTCTAACCTATTATATATTTGCAAAAACTGCGAATATCAAACCACAAGTATATAACTTTGTATAATGAAGTGAAGACTTTTTTAAGCACGTTGGGCATTTTTTGAGATGAGAAAAACCCATTAAAATGGCGACACTGTTACGACACTACTTTATTATAAACTTTTAGCAGCATCAGCTCTATGTTTTGCATAACATAGTAGCCTTTGAACTGAGAGGACCTAGGCTCGTATCTTACTGCTTTCATTTACATTTTCTTTTATATTTATCTAAAAACTATTTACAATTGCAGATTATTTCTTATCATTTACACAATTGTTTAAGTTTTCTCTTTTGTCAGCACTGCCACTGTTACTTTTTTTGGTATAAATTTTGAACTATCACCAAGTGATAGCTCCGAATACTTTTAATTTTACTACAATGTGGAATGTTTAATTCATTAACTTGCGCTCACACCAGAATGACGACATTTTGAAAATTATTTACCTGAAGATCACATACAGCAAAAAATCACCACTGTTTGTACAACTTTCTTTTAATGGCGTCCAAATGGGTATATTGAAAACTATGATGGCACGCTGGTAGAAGCGCAGGTGTGGGAGGCAAATTATAATACCTATTTTTTTACGTTTGTTGTTGAGCTAAAGAAAAAAAAAAAGAATAACAGCAATATCGAGATTCTTAGTGAAATTACAAACCGAACGAATAAATAATTAAATAAATTCAAGCATTTTTGGCCATTGATAATTTTTTTCTGTCCCACTAACTTTTTCTGTATTGCAATTTGTTTTATTACAATTAACACTCAAATATTTAATACATAAATTTTGAAACAACAAATATTAAAAAAAAATTACGAGACTCACTAGACTGGTCAATCACATCTTCAAAATAAGAAAGTGTATAGCTAATATTTGTGTAAAATGTGTAAATAAATAAAAAATAATTATTAATATTTCTGTAAATTATTGTTAATATAGGTATATGAAGTATAATCAAGATGGTAAATTCACCAAGTGTCGTTGTAACTTAAACAATACGATTGAGAAATATGTGAAAATTATGAAATATAGATTATCACAACACACTCGTCAATATACATAAATTAAGTTCCAATACTAGACAAAAAAACTTCCTCGTGATGTACGAACATGCTCACTTCAATTGCTTTAAATATCCAGTACGTCGTATGTAATTTGGATATGACATGAAAAATTTCTATATTTCAATCTAAATTGGATGCATGAAACACGATGTTTCTTCATTTATGAGAAATACCTATTATCGAAAGAATAGCTTAACCACGAAACTGAACGTATAATTAATTATAAGATAAAGAAGTTTCGAATTTCTACGGTACTATTTTAGATGCTAGCCGTGTTATTTAATTATCTAGTATTAATAATATAATAACAATTTTAATGCATTTTTTACGTAAAAAAGGATTGAAAAAATCGCCCCAGAGGTTTTTAGGATTGCTGATTACGAATAAAGAATTAGCATTAAATATCCAGATTAAGATAACACAAAGCGTTATTAAGATCCAAGAAAACAAAAAGTAACTCTTATTTTACTGTTTACAAAATATTGACCTCCGGATGGGATTGCAGGCGGTATTTCAAAATCTACACATCCAATCGTTAAATGGGTGGAAAATTAAGTTTACGTATAGTTTCAACTGTAGATCTCAAAAATAACAAATGAATGAGTAGATTTTGAGTTGTTTATGAGATATCGCCAAAAATCTTAATATAGAAATCCAATCATAAACTATGTGTTGTTTTGTGTTTTGCAAAATCTTAATAACTACAGAAAAATAGTTCATATATTAAGAAATGTTCCTTATAAATTCATATTAAAAGAATTCTATGCATCTAAGCTTAATTAAAGATCATAATTAAACTGGGCTACTTTAACACAGGGACTTACATATCGAAATTTATATATAATGGATTGGAAAATATCCATGTAAAATCTATATTTTTTGCAAAAAATAAAAATTGTTTATTACAATTATTAATTATATTATAAATATGGATCGAAAACTGTATTTAAAAAACATTGATAATTTGAACTTTTTAATAATTTTCCAATTTAATTAATTTGTATATAGTGTATGAGACATTTAACATGCAAAAAAATTGAAGATTACTATTTTCTAAAAATAACTTTACTCTCTAGTGGCGTTGGAATTGTGAAAGATGTGAAAATTATGAAATGAACTGTACGTTTTACAAACAATCTCACATATGTGAATATACTCATAAGTAAATAAAAGAAAAATAAAATGGTTATTGTAGACCAGATAAAAATAATATAATATATACAATATAATATACTGGCTGTCCGTGAAGTAACGCATGTTATTTTTGGATCAGATAGGGACTACACTTCTGAGACCGGAAAGTTATTGTCGATTCTTGATCTGACCCATTGGTATAAAAAAAATAAAATTTTTTTTATATCATTTTTAAAATTTTGTTTAATTTTTATAATTTGTTAATTTCTTGAAATTTTTATTGCAAATAAGCCCAAGCTTTATATACTGCTTTCAATTTATTAAAATACATTATAAGCAGTCTGCCTGTTAATTGTTTTTTTTTTCATAATAATATTTTATAATTATTAAGATTATTCGGTAGTTCGTCAAAAGTTGGCTTAATTATTCCGCATTGATAATTATAATAACAATGATATCGAGTTCTCATTATTTAGAAAGGAAGTGGTAACAGTTGTCAGACGAAGGTCGAGCTGAGTGGACTTCCTGTCTCAGAAATTTATTCTCTATCTGATCCAAAAATAATGTGCGGTACTTGACGGACACCCAGTATATACACATTTACAAATTTATATCTATATATATAAATTTGTAAAAGGGCATTGCAACTTAAGGTTCAACAAACGCATTCTAGTCACAAAATAAAAATATTTTATTTTTTATACAGAAAGAAGAAATCTTAGTTAGCGCGTTGTTGTAACAGCTAATATTGAAGCTTCGAAGATAAAACTGAATTAATGATGTACCTACCTAAATGAAGCTCTATAATAATCAAGGCTAGAGATATTTTATCTCCAGCTGCATAAGATTTCATCCATTCTTATAATATATTTACAGTGGTGGATTCAACGTTATTTTTTAATGAAAACTGAGAAATTTTCTTTAGGTTTTCTAAACAAATACAAAATTTGCATGAGCATTAATTTAACAATTTTGTAAGTGCGTTCAATATTTTCTAGCTTTAAATTAGTTTAGACTAGATTTTATATACACTCATATTTTTCATATCAAAAGTGTAATGCATCAATCAAAATATAATGAGAATTATATCGTAATTACAGATGTTACAGCGGGAAATTCGACCATAATCACTCAAAAATGAATCTCTCTACTATTAATCAAAACAGTATATTAAACAAAAGAGTATATATGCGTGTGTAAGGTGTGTGTGTGTAATATATGCCACGCCCCTTATATAAGTGTGTGCGATGGTGTTTTTTTGATGATTTTTTTTTATTAATTTAATGTATTATTTATGCATAATTTTAAAAAAATATTAGCATTCTCCATTCTTTCTCTATATAAACTTTAAGTGTGCCAAATTTCGTAAAATGGGGTACAAAGTTTTTGCTTCACATATTAATATATTGATTACGGATAAGTATTATGCAGTTTATGTTAATTTAGGATAGACCAAAATTATTAAGGATATAACTAAATGATACTAATCCAACTCTGAAACATCTAGACATTACTTGACACGTCTGATAGTTCAGTGTTTGGACACCGGCAGTAATGGTAGTATATTCTTTATTTTCTGCAATCAGAAGTGGTGGTGATTTGTACTGGTGTAGTATAATGCATTGAAGAAGGTTCAAACACCTTTGGGGCTGCCTTCCACATGCAAGTGCAATGTCTTTGAAATCACTGCTCCCTTATATTTATATTAGTTTATATAGTGAGAGTCTATAAGGGTTCAATGTGCCCCAGCGGTATATCATCCAAGGCAAGGTTGATTCGCCACCATCTCTTCTAAAAAAGAATCTAAAAAAAACAATCAAATAAACATCACGTGCTTATAAATGGATTTAAAGACTCTTCTCATCTTCGTTTAGTTCTTTGAACAATTTCTTTATAGTTAAGTTAGTAAGAGGGCGGTGTGCTATAATATTATGCAGAAATGGTATAAAAATTATCTCTCTAGTCACAATGTAAGTATTTGTGTTTGTTTTATTTTTATATTTTTAGTTAAAAAAAATTCAAATTCACTCAATTTAATACGCATATACAGGTGACTATTAATTTTATTAAAACCCTGGAATAGTCGTCGGGTAGTCAAAATGATTCATTTCCTCTGTTTTAGTTCGAGTTGACAACTATAAGAAATTGTAATATCCGTGTTTTCCAATCACCAATATATGATGTGCATAATGGTGTGCGTAATGCACAGCGCAGTGCTACAAAGCACACCGCGATTTTTTGTAATATACATAAATGAATAGGTCAGCGCACCACCAATAAAAAACTAATAAAAAAAAAACAAAACAAAGAAAAATACGAGTCTACTGGGCGAAAGAATTGTATGGCAATATGCGTTCCCCAACTAGACGCGTGTGGAGCGATCGTGTCATCTCCCGTCGCGCTAACATGCTAATGTAATTGTAGTACCAATCGTTATTTTCTTTTATAGAGCATTAATAATTCTTCTTACGCAAAAATTTGTGAAAGTTTTCAGGTACTGGCTTAGATATTGTCATTTTTCATTCTATGCAGCGATAAAGAATTTCCAAAATGGATTCTCTTTTTTACGCCTTCATCTGCTCCATTATTGTTTATTATTATGCTACTAACATATTAGATATATCTTCGCGTAATAGCGTTTATTTTCTTGTTTAGGGGTTGTTTTTCGAAAAAAACAACGCGCGTTAATTAAAAAAGGAACTTTTGTTAAAATTTCGAGCTATCTCACTTACCGCAAATAGTCAAAGAAATTAGAATATTCATCAACTTACTTATTATTCATCAAATTACTCATTAATTGACAGCAATTCATTTACTCCACTTTAATAACAAGAAAGATAACTACAAATTGATTCAAATTAGTTACATTAATTCTATATTTCTGATTACAATGCGGAATTGATTACAAAAAAAGAAATTTACTATAAAGATACAAATGGTGGAACCCTTATTATTCTTTACTTTTAAATAAAAGATAAATATCCAAAAAAAAAATTATCATCAAACAGATAAATAAGCCCTAATTATTATTTCCGTTTGTGAAAATTTTAATTTTTATTGTCATAATTTTTTTTTTTTTTTGTAAAAAACGGCGATATCTTTTAATTATTCTTCGATATATATATTAATGATTAAATTTAAAACAAAATGCTATTATATCTTATTTTTTTAGGAGAAAGGCTGCTGAAAATATGAAAAAGACCTTGAAAATTATACTAATAAAAATAAATATATTTATACATGTGATTACATCATTGTAATTTAAGATGCAGTCTACGATATATATCTGGCTATAGCTTTAATTTTTGACAAACTGTTTTATATAATTTTACCCATAATTTTGGCTGTGATTAAAAAAACATTATAATGATTATGTTGATAATATTTCGAAATAAAATTTAAGAATTATTTATATCTCAATACATTTAAGAATCTTCAACGATTTTAATGATTTTTCTAGGTGAAAAAAATAGGTGGCTTAATGGGCTACATTGATTTTGAAGACCCAACTAAAGAACAATTTCGAGAAGTTTTTACTAATGTATATAAATCAAATATTATAATTTTTGAAAAACATTTGAAAAATTATCATTTCAAAATTTTTTTAAATTCAGCCATTGTGACCTGTTTTACCGTTGTCACGATCAAAAATTAAAAAATCAAAGTTAGTAATCACAGCTTGTTTGAACAAAAGAAAGAAAGCAAATTATTATTTGTATTTTTGAGAGAGTAAAGACGAATTTTTTAATTAATTTTCAACACGTTTTATTTAGTAAAATTATTTGTGATAAAAAAATCCTTTGTTGAATCTTTTCGAGAAATCTTGAGAGCCAATAACAAAAATAGAGTTTTGAGAAAAACGCATTAAGATTTTTAGTTGAAATAACCCCAGGCTTAATGAGCGGAACTTCATAAGGAAGTATCTCCTAGACTTTTAATCAAATTTACTTCAAACTTCGCTAGAATAGCTTGACAAATTTTAAATGGGACTTTATAAATTATTTCCATATTTAACAAATTTTGACAAGACATAATCCAATCCATGAATTTTAAATACAAATTTATAAAAATTAAATTAAAAAAAATTAAATAAAACTTACAGTTAATTTTTCAACGTAACTAATGAGTTTACAACATAAAACTTAATATAAAACAATATATAAAATAAATTTTTAATAACAATTTTTAAGATAAGTATTTAAATATGTATTATTGATAAGCCTAATCAGATAAAACATTTCTAGATTTGGTGCATGAAAATGTCTATAAGATAGACGATACTCGAGTGGGTATTTAATAAAAAGTAATCCTAGTCAAATAGATTTCATTCGAAATTTTTATTAAAAATTATTTTTCCTAAATTCAGGTTTTACTTTGGTTGAATTAGAAACAAACTGATAAATTATGCAGATTTGTAAACAAGAGGAGGAAACCAGTATTCGTATTCTGTGTGAATATTAAAGTTACTCTCTCTTGAATTACATTTTCATTTATGATGGATCAAAATGGAAATTATGACGGAACAAACGACTCTTGGAGCATTGGAAAAGTGTTTTGTTATCTCCTTGCAATCATACCTAAAATTTAATCTAATTTAAAATTGTCGATACCAAAAAATACAAAATTGTATTTATTAATCATTAAATTTCTTTGTATATCTTGCGTTGAATATTTTTAAGCGTTATAAACTTAAGCATATATTCGATATATTTAAAAATATGGCGGGTATAAAAATATAATTTTTTTTTTAAATTCAGTTTCTTTAATGCGAATAAAAATGCCTAATTTTATAAAAATTCTTAAATAGCACATTTCTAGACTATTTATAGTGAAGTAAAATACATATAATATTAGGAATGATATCATAGAGAGCTCTAGGATTTTTCGAATAAATTTTGTGCATCAATTTCCTAGGTAAACTAATTTTCGCAAACCATCACCAAATTTGCAAGGAGAAAACGTCTCTTCGGAAAATTATTTCGACTAGTTAATTCATACTGATGATGACTATCTTGTAATCGAAATACATATTTATAAAATACAAACAATTTTTTGATTAGGGTAAAAAATTGAAATTTACATATAATATTATATACTGAAAAATATTTCATCCTTACTAATATAATTGAATAAAAGCTATAATAAAAATAAAAGAATAAAATAAATGATTAATAATTATATAAAAATCATCTGTAAATGCACCTAATAAGACTATCAATTAGCAGGTGGTCGGATGTAGAATGTTGTAGCCGATGAGGTTGTTGTGACCATTTTTACATTTTAAAGGTCGGCAACTTCGAGGTAAACGAATTATTTTTTATATCTGGAACAAGGGTCAATACATGATTGTATATATGTATTGTATATTATGTATATATATTTATATAAAAGAAGTACATAATCATATAATAACCATTGATACCACATCTTACCACATTTAACTTTATTTGTGAAGTACATATGATGATGATTATTATTATTATAGCATTATTATTGTTGTTGTGAATTGTGATTTTGAGTATATGAGTACAGTGTGGAGTTACAAATGTCTAGATTATGGACCTCGTAATCAGGCAATTCTGTCTGTATAATAAATTTGCAAATTGTAAAACAATAAATTGTATAATAGAGAGGGATTGTATAATGGATCGAGCTTTGTGACTGCAGTAAAAAAACATTTAATAAATATTTGTCCCTACTCATTAGAAGAAGTTTACCTGTGAGCCTTGGACACGATTTTCCATCTATGAAAAATTAATTATAGACAAGCACTCTTTGTTTGCTGACTGACTTACTATGTGCTTCGCACAATTTTATTAAGAATAGATTTATGTTTAATTATTTATATTTATATTTATTCTGTAAGGATATTTCTCCCTATAAATATGACTTCTCAGTTGAATCAATAATAAATATTCGATTTAAATTTTAATTATAATTATGTTTATTTCATTTAGATTGACAAATGAATTTTTCTTTGTTTTTCTGATATTGCGTCGATTCAACTGGGAATCTTAACTTTTTTGATAGCTGTAATTTTACAGGTTTTATTTAAGTCTTTTATTTATATGTACTTTATCTAAGGATTAAGTGTATTCTACATTCGAACCGATCACTGTCTCAGTGACATTCGGAAGGCATTTCATCATTCTATTGTTTTCCATTTGGCTTGCACAAAGTGAATACTGGGATAGTTCCTTATAAAGTCAACCATAGCTGCATACTTTCCCTTTCCTTCATATGCTCCATCCTATTTTTTGATTTATTCTGTAAAATTATGTATATATTGTTTAAAAGAAGAATGGATAAAAAATTGAATTGAATTGAACTGAAAATTGATGGTTTATAAACCTCCATGATTTCATTCAAATCATTTTTCAAACGCAAAATTAAATTACGCTCGTTATTTCATCATGATAAACTTAATTCTGATGAGCAGATCAATAAATGTATTTTAAATTAAGAAATTTATTTTTTAGAAAATATAACATAAATTTTTAACTAATAAAGTTAAATTTAATATATTAATAATCTATACTAATATTATAAAGAGGAAACATTTGTATGTATGTATTTTTGTATGTAACGGATAAATTTAAAAACTACTGGACTGATTTGAAAAATTCTTTCACTGTTGGAAAGCTACACTATATCCGGAGGACATAGACTACATTTAATCCCAGTATTCTCACCTTCACCTTATATACACCTACACCTTCGCCTTTGAAAATTATTATTTAGATTTCTGGACCTATATCTTCATTACCAACCCCAATTTAAACATTTTACGCTTTTTTCCTCCATTAACCACATATAAAATATTTCAGCTCAGCAGGTCAGCGTTTTTATTACAAGAATTTTTGTTCGATTTTTTAATGCTCAGAACAATTTTATGAATCTTTCATTTATACAATTGTTAAAAATGTGTTTTAAAGACTAATAGTGAAAAATAAATAGTTTCATTGAAAAATGCATAGAACATCTGTCAGAAATCGAACTCGGGACTTCAACTCAGTACAGGTTTGACTATAACCCATGGTTTTTTTGATGATTAAGTAGGTAAGGAAGATAATAGGAACTATGTGCGGAGAGTAGCTAATATATAAAATTAAAAGTATTTATTTTATGCATTATTAGTTTAGAAGATAGATAAAATCGTTCAGTAGGTGGGTAATTACTAATGTAGTAAAAAGTTTAAAATTATCATAAATTTTAATCTATAAATAGTAAATTCTCATTTTAATTTATATTGAAAATTTGTAGTAGCATCAGACTTATGACTAGCATTTTTACTTTGGAAATCAACGAACCTCGGTTCGAATCTTACTGCAATCATTCAAATTTTATTTTCGTTTTCTTAATATTTTCTCAAAAATTATTTAAAATTGCAGATTATTTCTTATCATTTACTAATTTTCAATGAAACAAACATCTAATGTAATAATAAAATAAAAAAGTTTTATTATTAATTTATTTATAAAACATTCACTATAGGTACTCGTATATTAAAATTAAGTATAATAAATATTGAGTGCTTAATCTTTTTTCTCGGTAATATATCGTTAATAAATGGGTGAGTTTATTTTCGATATTTACTACCGAAAATTGCTATTACATTAACCTATTCTTGTGACAAATGTGTTGAATGTAAAAATGCATACATGATTTTTTTTAATACACTCTGTACACCTGTGCATCATCTATACAATGTACGTGTTGGTCATTATAGATATATATATATATATATATATATATATATATTATATATGTAGTATACGACTAACTATAATATATATTATTTTTATATATAAATAAACACATTTAACATGAGATTATGATGATATTATGAGACCATCAACCCTAATATCATCATTCTTTTATTTTATTTTTATTTTCTTTCTTTAACTTTATTTAACATTTTTGTTTATTATTTTAACGTTCAATAACGAACATACTATAATTTTATTGCATCATTTTCTTAGTTAATCTGATTCGAAGTATCTATAGTAATCGACTACTGTCCTATTATCTCATATATTAGGAAAATTTTATTTGCGATTGTTCATAAAAATACCTACTACTTATTCATGTAAATAAAATCCATATTAAAGCTTAATTTATTTTACAGATTCGATCAGACGCTTTATTTAAGATAAATGAAATGATTAATTTTTAGAGCGAAATTATTCAAATTACTATCCCTTAATTATATTAATTTCGGGCAAATTTGGTTTTTTTAACTATAATTTTCGACGCGGAAGCACAAAAATGTATTTTAAAGAGAAACATAGTATATTTAAAATTTCCTTAGCATACTACAACTTTTCTTAAACACCCCCCCCCCCCAACAATTAATAACATATTAAACAATTGATTTTGTTAAAATGGTAAGCTTATTGTGTTTTTTTTTCGTAAGACTCTGTAACCTTAAAGTAATCTTAAGAAATTATTTAAAAAAATTTTTCCCTATTTTGGAGTTTTATGGAGTGATAAAAGTCAACGAAAACCAAAAATAATACTATTTTTAGCGACTGAAGTGCAAATTCAGAGTTTTTTCTTGAAATTAATTAGATATATCGGTCTCAGCCAATCGTTACATGGATGTAATTTTTGTGATGTTTGTATTAAACTTAATTGAACATTGTCAATCACCACTCAAGGAATTAAAAATTAAAATATACAATTTATTTAAATAATTGATAAAAAGAATTTGTTTTAAAATTTCTTATAGGAAAATTTATAGCTTATTCTATTAAGTCGAGGCCTAATACTTTTAACTTTGTAATGGAAATAAATTTGATTAAATGTGGAATATTTTTTTTTTTTCATTTTTTATATCTATGAATGCAATTTAAGAATATTAATGAACAAAACATTCAATCAAATTTTTTGTTTACAAATATCAATTAATTTAAATCGTAAAAAATAAATAAATTAAGTACAAATTTATTGTTTGAACTAATTTATTTGAACTTTTATTGAACATAAACAAACATCGGAAATTTTTTTTTTTTTCTTACAAAAGTAATACTTATTAATTATATTTTGATTATAAAAAAAAAACATAAATATGTTAATTTTTTTCCTTATAAGAATAAATTTGAATATAAAAATTGATTTTTTAATTTATGATAACTCCTTTTAAATGAATTCATTAAGTGTGGAAAAATTATGTTTCATAAAATGTCCAATTTTTTTTTAACAAGAAAGTTCTAATTTCGTTCTACATTTTTTTATAATACAACGATTTTTAGCAAATTTCTGGTTTGCGTGTTTGTTTATATACTACATATTTATATACTACACTGAAAGCTGGTAAATTTATACTAAAATTCAGTTCAGCATAAACTATGTAAACCAAATAAAGAAAACAACTAATAGAGTTAATTGTTTAGATAACCGACATTAAACTTAGTATCAATGGCTAAATTTGAGTTAAAATTCACCCAAATGGTTATGCAGAACTCAAAAGAAAAATAGAAAAATTTGAAAAATTGCCTTCAGAAAAATAACTGAAATGAAAAAAAATCAATTTTAAATTAAAAACTTCTATAAATGATTTCGACCAATTACCTTTCGGCATAAACGATTTAATTTTTTAGCTAAGTGTATGGTTTCAAGAGAAAATTGGTCACAACCAAATTATTATTTAAAGTTTTTAATTTAAAATTGCATTTAATTTTTAGTTCAATTTTTTTGAAATCGCTCTTTATTTTTAAATGGATGGTTGATAACTTAAAATGGATATAAAAAATTACCTGTAAATTCATCTCTTTATGCTTATTTTTTTAAACTGAAAACTTTTTTAGGTATATTGAGCATTTTTTAAGAGTAAAAAAAAACATTGAATTGGCGACACTTTTGCAAAGTTCTACTCGAATTTAACGGACTTCGAAACAAATCAAATTCTACTGCATTCATTTAATTTTTATTTAAAATTTTTTATGTTTATCTAAAATTTATTTACAATTGCAGATTATTTCTTATCATTTACTAATTTTCAATGAAATAAACATAACAATAAAATAAAAATTGAAAATTTCAAGCAATTGATTGCAATTCTTTTAAAATACACGTAATTGTTGAAGTTCATTTGGCACTCTCTGAGAGGAAATTGTTTTTTTTTTATAGTACTAAAGGATAAGATTTTTATCTGTAGAGATACTCAACATGCTCGCCTAAAAATAAGAAAAATATGAAAGTTAATATATACGATAGTACGAGATTTGAATGAATTTATTGCTAAAATGCGTATAAAATAGTTTGTATTCTTTAATAATTATATTTTATTACTTTAAATTTAATGCGTAAATTTAATTATATTGTTTTAAATGTTTGGTGTTTCATAATAGTGAAGGTTTTTTAAAAAAAAATGATTTAGAATGGTACATTCTAATTATATGAAAACTTTAGTATAATAAAAAAATTTTTATTTTTACTTTTTTATTACTAAATTTATTTTTAACTATATTAAATTACCAAAAAAAAAAAAATTGTATAAAAATTGATTAAGTTTTATTACAATTTTTACAAAGAAACACGCATGAAATGACTTATGTAATGGTTTAAAATCTAGTAGCTGACTTTACTTCAGATTAAAGTGAATCACTTTCAAAGACTCTCAATAATTATGGATTAACAAATTTAAAAGTATGTATGAAAAAGATAATATAAATGTAAAAATTTTGGTAAATAAATCTGTTATTTACAAAATAAATCTTTTATGTGACAAAACTAATTCGATAAAATTAATTAATGTTTAGAATTTTTAGCTACCAGTTTGTATTTAATCTAGTACTTTACTTTCATTCAAAAAGCTTCAATGCTTCTATTAAATTGATCTATTTCATAGCTTTTAGTGTCCTGTAGAACAAATATAAAATAACCAAGGGCGCAGGAATAGTCAGAGACCGGATTACTGGGGATCCACTATATTACAATATTTACTTTTTTGACATGTAATATTTAATTTATCTAAGATCACGTTTTGGATGGCATCAAATATCTTCTTAATTTTGTGTATGTATTATTTATATACTTTATTATTTAGTTCCAATTGAGGTCTACAGTTCACAGAACTTCTAATAAAATGACCGATATCAATTAATAAATATATTTCATAATAGTATTAAAAGAAAATAAAACTGCCTAATTTCATTTTACTTATAATATAAAACTTATATTCCTTGTGGACTACACAAAAACACGGGTCACACTTAGGCCTCTGGCGTAAATGATTGTCCGACTCTTGTCCGAATTCATAAATTATATGCATACTGCTATAATACAAAATAATATTAGTTTATCTATCTGCAGTTTATAATAAAAAATATAATAGCTTCAATCCACATATATTTATTTATATAAGTTGCAATCGGTCATCGACCTTTAATAAATGAATAATATTAATCAATATTATAATATTATATCTTATAAAAATACTTGTATACAATTTTTACTATTTGGAAAATAGTATTTCGTGTTTTAAATAATTTAAATTCGTTTTAATAATAATATGACACACATATTATAAGTATTGTATTTAGAAAGTGTTTAAATATTTCATTTTGTTTTTTTTTTTTTTTTATAGAAAAAATTGATTGATTGAACAATTGCCAGAAAAATAAAATGCCATAATTCAAAAGATATTTAATAATAATAAAGCATCTTTTTTGTTTGTAAATCTATCATAATAATGGTAAAGATGGAATATATTTTTGTCTAAATAACTCGTAAACGGAAAGATTTAAAATTTCCATGGTCTATTCTAAACTTACAGTGACAATTAAAACTTGAATAAATGCAACCGCATTCAATTGATCCTCTTGTGGTATGAATTTTTGAAATGATTTAATAACCCTTACAATTTCAATAAAAATTACATTAAAGAAAATTAATTACCTGTCAAACTTATTATCATAAAATACTTGAAAATTACATTTTGTTGCACAAAATACAGTGTCTACACAGGGCGTATTGACTTCGTGACGAGTTTTCAGTTATCGAAATCGTCTCGTTTGCTTAACTTCGCTATATACTGCAATCGAAAGATTAACCAAAACATACAATTTTTAATTGCAAAAACATGAAGAAATTGTACGAATAGTTGATCAATCAATATCCAGATGAGATATATATGTTATAATAGGCTGGATGACCGGAACTTCATCTTATTACCACTTTTTGAGCAAATTTTGACATTTTTTCAGTTTTTGGCCAATGTCTGAAAAAAGTGTCAAAATAAGTTCATAAACTGCCCAGTAAACAAAGTTTCAGGCAAAATTTTTTCCCACAAACTTCAAATTCGTGTTTAGTGACTCAAAAAATATGGAGGGTCAGAAAATATAAAGAATAGCAAAACTTTCCTCTGAGATTCCTAGAATATCTAGCCTAGTAATTAAATGAAAATTGATTATTTTTAGGTATTTTATTAAATGGATAATTAGAGATTTTAATCAGAAAATGGAAACTGTTTGAAACCTAAATATTAGTTGTTACTTGGTTGTCATCGCGAACTTCCATTTCGAACCATTTTAGTAATTATTCTCTAAAATTTGGATTTGTTCACGATTTATTTATTTCATGGCATATTTATCGTAAACGAGTATTTAACACAAAAAATTGGACTTCAAACAGAAGCACAGATTCCACTGGTGTAAATATAGTTAGTAAAATTACTGGAAAATTATTGATAGCCTAGAAATCTAGAAAGTCATTTGGTAAATAGTTCAGGTTATTGAACTTTCACCTTAACCTTGAATTATATCTAGCAAAGGAATTGTAGAAAGTTCCCATGACAATAAATTTGTAAAATCCCCCATTAAAGAAAGTTTAGAAGAAAGATGATTAACAATTGCATATATGCAATTCATAAAAGTAGTAAATAATTGAATGTAATCTAATATAGAAAAGAACTTTCGTCCATCACTTGGTACAAGTAATTTATATTCATCTTTAATTAAACAAACACAAAAACAGAACAAGATAATGATAAACTCCACACAACCTCTGTATGAGGATATAAAAATTTACTTCTATCGTAAAAATTGTGACCATAGACTTTTTGAATTTTTTTTAATTAATGAAAGTACATTTTAATAGAAAAATAAATTGATTTCATGAGTATTTTTTCATAATTTTGATTTTCATGATTTGCTCCAGTAACATAATAAACCGATTGTAAAGAAAAGAAGGATTACATATTTTGTTTGTCAAAATGGGATAAAAATTGAGCAGTATACAGCAAAATTAATTTTTTTAGTTTTTGTGACGTCACAAATCTAAAAAAAAATTGTTATTCGAAATCTTGACCAAATTTTAACCTACTTGAGTGAACTTTTTTTTTGAAACTTATTTTGGGTCAAGCTTTTCAATTTTAATGACATAAATTCGCTTTCTTTAACCTTTAAATGAAATTTCGTTACCTGATTCATATTATTTTAAAAATTTATTATAGATTTGTTTGATTTAATCAAAAATTTGAAAAATATGACCAAGAATTACATATATTGTTTGTCTAAATTGGATAAAAATTGAGCGGTAAAAAATCAAAATTAACATTTTGTGCGCTGCGTCTAAAAGATTTTTGATTTAACGTAGACTTTTATCTTAATTATCTCTCATTAAATTATGTATAGGTTACCAATAAGATCTCATTAAAGACGTTTTTTTTTTGACGGTAATCTAATTTTATTGGGAACGACTTTGAGTAAAGCTAAAATTTCATTGTATGTCTTAATTTCGAATCTTATATATAGAAGTCAGAACTGATAGAAGTGAATAAACTGTTGACATATATATTTCATGTTGAACATTATAAATTTTGAAGTAAATAATACGTATTTGATATTTATTATCGTGGCAATGAAATTGAAATGAAATAACAAACAATTTCAAGTAAGGAAGGAAGTATTATAATCATAATTTGCATGTCTGTAAGTAATTGCTATATATTTATTTATTATGATAGAGAGAGTATATGATAGTTATTAAATAGAGATTTTGTATACTGGGTGTAAAAAACATGATTGTGACACCAAAATTACTCGAAAAATAATGTCCTTGGAAATATAGAGTATAATAGAGTATATTAAGAGGGGAACCGTGTAACCGCATTCCTTGTACCTAGAGCTGTTGGATCTCTGCACCCTCTTTTAGAACACTTCATCACGTGAAGGCATAAATACCTTCTAGCACAAGGTGACAATTATATTTGGATTGTATTTTTGGTGGAGTCAGTTACTTAGTTCTTATCCAAGCGAAGACAGTGTGATCAACCAACAACCCCTTATGTTTAGTTTTATTTTTTCTTTCATTCTTGATTTTAATTTAAGACATATAAGTTTAATACAAAAGCTAAAGTGGTTGAAAAGTTGCACAAAGGGGTAATCTTCACCACTCTTGAAAATTTCAAATGAAATCACCCTTTCTCGACGTGAGAAATCAATGTAGCATAAAGGTTTTGCGTTGCAGGATATGTTTTAGTGTTGAATTGAGTTTAAAATTCATTTTAACGATAAATTTAATCTTAATGAAAATAGATTGGATCCCAATTACTCGAAACATACTCAGTTCAGAAATAAATGAAGACTTAAAATAATTGTATTAACATACCTGGAAATGATGTGATTGTTTTAATTCCTATGTTAAGAAAGTGTACAAAAAGCAAGTTTTACCTTAAAAAAAAACAAAGATAACAACTACCCGTATTAATTGTTTAAATACTTGGCACATATTTGAGTATAAATCTAAACTATTTTTGAACATTAATATTCATAAAATACATTAAATATGCATTCCACGTAGTTTGCTATTTATATATGTGATAATTATAAGCTATATGTTTTTATAAGATGAATTCTGTGGATACACATAAAAAATTCTAATAGTGCCCTTAATATTTTGTTTCGTTTAAAACCTTAGACTAATTTTTAAATAACTCCTTTAATATTTTATATACCGAGGATAAAACTGAGCTTTAGATTTATTTTGGCTCTAGAACATGTTAGTTAGTTAGTGCGTACCTTTAAACGTAAAATTGTCATTTGCTTTTAAAATGTTCGATGTAAAAAGGATGGACTATTTTTACTAAAGCAATTCACATTGTATGTGCCTTAGATCACTTATTATAAAGCATATTCAAAGCTCGTTTAGACACGAAATATTATATCTCTGAGTGGTTCGAAAATTATTTGGCACCCTGTACATAACATGGGGATAGAAGGTGTATATAATATTATAATAATAAAATTAAAAAAACCAATATTATAATAATAATTTAAATATAATGACTAACCTAATTTCTACAGTAAATAAGTGGAATGGTGACACAGTTATTATTGTAGTATAACAAAAATGACAACAACCACCGACGTTATTGAGACGACGCGATCACGGACCCATCGTGTATGAACTGTTTTTAAACTTAACTCTTAAGTTAAGTGAATGAAGTAATCAAATATTGGTGAAATGATTCAATAATATATGAAGTGCAACAATTCTTACCGGCTTCGCAAGTGCCGTTTTAGCATCCCCTAGGCAATACGACTTCAGGACTTTTAGGACTTCATTTTTAATAGGTTTCACCCTGGTCTAATGTACATATTCTAAACTATGATTATACAATTTCAAGACGCTTCGACCAAAATATAAGGAATTAATTCATTATTGAATTGCGATGAGTATAAACGCTTCCATACAAAAAATTTTGTGAAAATCAATTGACATCTTTCGTGAAACTCAAAATGAAAAAATCCTGTTTAAATCGCGAGTAAAAACGAATTTTTGATATAATATATAGGTTATAAATCGTAAGGATTATAAAACGGTGAATTTTTTTAGTTTTGAAATAATATCTTTGAATTTCGAAAACCATTGAATTTTTGAGGTTAGGTCTATTATATCTCTTACATTCATTTTACTGAATGCCTTTTTTTTGGAGTATAATTAGATTTTAATAGAATTACAGTGTGGATAAATCAAAGGTATCCTAAAATTTTGGAAAAAAATATCAGAACTCAAGGATCGTGAAAAAAAAATCAGCATATAATTTTCTATATCGTAGTTTATGATCCCGACTAAAAGTTAATGATCCTTAAAATTTGCTATATTTACAATTGATAAATAGATTGATAAATTTTTAAAAAAATACTAGATAATGTGCCTCGCAACTTTAAATGTTTCCAATTGCGGTATAGTTTATAAACCAAATCACCCGATTGTCTATATTTCGCCAAATTAAGGATCCATTCATTTAAATGCATAAATACGAATAAAACGATAAAATCTGTCATTTTATTGTAATCTCTTGATGAATTGAACGTACCTACTTTCATAATAAGCACAAATAAACAAAAAAGTTCTACATTCATCAATGATGCTGTGTCTTGACTCTTCCATCAGAAGAGATCTTTATAATGTGGTTTAAAAAAAAAACAAAACCAGCGTATTTAGCTGTTGTCTGTTTGTTTGTTTGTTTGTCAGCAACCAAACCAAATCGAGATCATTGTTAAATTAACTCTTGAACAAAAATATAATAATAAATTAAATAAAAAAAAAATCTACTTCTGTTACTATTGATATTATCATTATATATAATTGAATATTCATCGTCCAATGTGGTAATATTTCTGGACAGAAATTATCAAAGTATAAGCATAAATAGTATGACTTGAACTCTTACGCCACGTTAGAATTGTTCTTTATTAAATCCAAAACTGATAAAAATATGCGTAACAATTTTTCAGGGCTACTTCATAAATGTCAGTACTCTTCTTTGAGAATCACTTAAGCATTAAGATATCATTATAGTTTTCGATAAACAGCTATTTGTAGTGATACTATCAAGAAGGGAGTTAATGTTCATAAATTTGTAAACAATGGTGCAACGTGTTTATTTCCAGAAAAATTACATCTTATCAGTATACTTTGTTTTTAATTTTTTATTTGTTCGTTTTATTAATGTTTCACCAAACAGTGATTAAATACTTATATTTGGTGGATAAGCTAGGTACTGCTATAGAGCTTATTTAAAGCTTTCTATTGCTATATAATTCACCTAGTATTTGTAATTTTGTTTCTCTTTTTAAAGTTGATTTGCCATCCTTTTAAAGTTGATCTACCTAATTAATCGCAGACTTTGTCTTGGACTACCCTTCTGAATATATTAATTTTAGTATGAAGTTTGTAAAAACAAATCAAAACAAATCGAAAATGATATAGATAACCAGTTGAAATCTTGATGGCGTATTCGGGACGTAAAAACTGAGTTTTAAGTTTTTGAAACACACAATTTTAACTCCATTTTTTCTAAAAAAAAAACATAGATTTATAAAACATATTATTATATATGTATTTATACCTCTATGTACCAGATATTTAGAGTATTTTATGAATGTTTATTACAAACATTGACACATTGATGCCATGATTGTATCATAGATTAATCAACGAGGTTTCATATACTACACATTAATAATGGGTATATTATTAAAAGATATTTTGTTACCAAGAGATCAATGCCCCCTTGTTTACAAGTGCATATTAAAAATATATGTTTATTTATATACAAACTATATATATAATATATATACCTTATAGTTACAGAAACTTGCATTTAATTAATCATGCAACTGGCAAGAAACTACTTTTTTTTATAAATCTTTATTTTTAAACAAAATAAACAAGCACTTAAAGATTTATTGACTAGCGTACATTAAAATATTTTCGATGTAAATTTTTTTTTTTTTTGTGTCTTTCATTGTTTTTATCTGAAACTATTATTATAGTATGTATAGATTTAACAATTGGTGTAAATATTACGGTCATGAGGTTATAATATATTAAAAATCTAATTAAAACAAAATCGTGATTAAAGTTTTCCCGATTGTCAAATATCAGCTAAAAACAGAGAGAGAGAGATGCATTATCCATACAACAAACTAGCTGAATTAGTGTCATTGAAGATGAAAACTAACAACGTTGGTTATTTAGATACTCTTCATGTGCTAACGTGTTGATATTGGAACTGTCTATTATATTAAAAGCATTCTTGAAAAAAATTAAGTAAATGCATTAGAGAAATGAGTTTTACCTAAAATTGAAGTGAGATAAAGAAGTTTATAGCCAATGAATCGACGAGTCTCTAAATATATTACATAATAAAAGCATTAGCAATACATAAATTTGAATATCTGTGGGCCTTTTATTGCCGTTGGGTTTAGTCTGTAAAATATTTTATTTTACTCAACATACATAGAATATATCAGAGTATATTTTTATTCGAAACTTTGTAACGCTAGAAATATTAAAAGCACTAACGAAATTATAGGCTATAGATGATTACAAGATCACCTAAAAAGTCCATTTCTGGCTTTTTTCCCGTGTGTTTGCCATCAAAATAACTTTTAGTCGACAAGAGATAGCGAGTTGATATTTTAATAACGTTTTCTAACGCATACATATATCAAAATAATGTTTCTATAATCGATATTTTACACCACTACAAACGACAAAATTTAATAAACTGCCGACATTATAACGTTTATTTTTGATAGTCATTATCTAGATACATGAACAAAAAAATCATTTAGTTCTAGCCCTGATGAGTGCAATAACTGTTGAATCATTGATTATACATTTCAAATATTCTGAAACCGGAACCTCTAACCAATATTTTATAAAATCAATAACTAATAAAATTATTAAATTCGGTACAAGGTGATTGATTCATCAGAAAAACTTTTACACAATCTTTTGTTTTTTTTTTTTTAGGTATGGAATTTATGTTTTATCGAAAAAAATTAGTTTTTAATTCATGCATCGACCACAAAATCAACTAAAAAAAGTTTAAAAATTGCATTAGCCTGTAAAAAATCGTCTACTGGTAATCTCAAAGACTAATATCATATGTAGCCAAAATATGTTTCTTTAAAAAATCATAATATTAAATTATTAAATGCAGTACAGAATTCTTAAATATATCCCAATTGAAAATAATTTTATAAAATAAATCTCAGTTTATCTTTGAATCAACACCAAATAATTGTGAATGAAAAGTACTCCAATTGAAACATAGAAAATTCATTGAGGTGGATTTGATTTGAATTTAAATATCTAACTTTCCCATTTAATTTATTGATAATTGTATTGAATTTTTTGCACCGATACCTGAAATAAATTGTATTTAAAATTTGAGATTGTTTTTAAGTGATTTATCAAAATACCTACTTTTTTGTCATAATGACTTGCATATCAGTTGAATGAATCAACCTGTAAATTTAATTTTTATGTACCATTAAAAACAAAAAGAAATCAAGATAGATATTTTAAACACACTTTAATTCACCATACACTGAACCATGGTGTTCAAATTATTGTAAAATATTTGTTATAAAAAAATAATGGTTACTTTAGTTGGTTACATACTTAACTTACTTATCTAGTAGAGGTTCATTGCACTAGAAAGGAGAATTCACAAATTATTATTAACAAGTAACAAATTAAAATTAACTATTTAAGTATTTATTTATATATTGGAGATACTTAAATATTACTTATTTTATTACTTTACTTACCTCGAAGCTTTATTTATTTATTTATTTATTTATAAATCATTTCACTATCAGAAAAATGAAAATATTATTTTTAATTAATTTTATATTTAGCCCTTAAAGCTAGAAACTAATTTGAAAATTGCATTTTATAATATTAGAAAAAATGGAAATTACTTTTTATATTTATTTTATTTTTAACCTTTAAAGATAAGAATTAATCTAAAAATTGTATTTCAAAATATCAGAAAAATGACAATATTTTATAATTTATCTTAAATCTAGCGCTTTAAACTGAAAAATTTGTTCATAACCATCTGCCATATTAAGACTGTCAGTATATTTTTTAACGATTAATAAATATGCATCTAAAGGTTTAGAACTATGGTAAAAACTTTATCCTCTACAAAAATTCTGAAAGTGGGAATTTTTTTGTTTTGTAAACTTTTCGATTACCATAAGAAGGCTGAAATTGATGGGCAAATATTTCATTTTTTTGATATGGGAAGATCATTAAAAAGCAAATGCAAGTTAGATTTCTCTACTATAAGAATAAAAATAATGGATATCTGTCAATTTGAAGGTATAAGTGACCATCAAAAATATTACAGCCCCCGAAAAAGAAAATGATTCACTTTTTATGGGCCTCAAAGGAAAACAAATCACAACTAAAACATTTACAAATTTTAAGAATTATATTTAATTTAATTTATTATGTATTTATTATTCTAAAACATATCAGGTTTTCATTTGGAAGGGATGAAAATTCTGCAAGAATAATTCATTTCTCCAAAATAATAAAAATTTCTTATTTTCCCACGCTTCGTTCATGTTATGCACACAAAATGTCATTTTTAATCTCAATAATATAAATCATGTTTGGGAAAGCCAATTGTCTTCAAATTTTAACAGCATGTTGATATGTACCTATTCCAAGCTTTGAGAACTTCTTAAAAATTTTTTTCGGGAAAGTACTATTTGAAAACAATAGTAAATATTCTTCACTTCACACTTTGCGCCACACTCATGAGATCTTAAAATCCCAAATAATATTGACTATATTGACGCCTAAAAGGGTGAAAATGGAATTAGTTCGATTGAATTGAAAGTAAAAGTCCAGCTTCAGTATTAAAAAAAAAAGTGTTAAAATCTTAGTAAAATATATCCTACCCGCCTTAATACTTTTAGCCACAAATAAATAAATAAATAAATGAAAACAATCATCAAATTTCATCTCTCTACAATAAATAATACATTATTTATTTTTTGAAGGGATTCCAAATGATTAATAATTTTAAAACTAAGAGAGAAGAATTATTATAACAGATAATAATAATAGCAATAAATAATAATAATAATCACAACATTATTTCACCTAGTGCTCCAGTTTCTAATAAAGAAATACGGGTCAATTTTAGTGTTACGATGCTGTGTGTACGTAGTACGTATATATGTAGATGTACATATACTTTTTTTTGGATATAATAATCGTTTCGAAGGGCGGTCACATCATCATCACCATCAGAAGAGTTGGAGTCAGCGGTCATTGGCCTCACAAGTTTTTCAACACAACACAAACATTGTAAATATATATATATATATATATATATATATATATATATATATATATATATATATATATATATATATATATATATATATATATATATATATATATATATATATATATATATATAAAACTGTATGATTAAAATACAGTTAAGAAAAGAATATGAAAGTATACCACATAGCACCATATTCTTAAAAAAAATCAAATAATAAATAATAATAATAATAAAAAAAATCTGGTGCGAAAACCACATAAAACCTCCATATACTTATCAGAGAGGTTATCAAAATATCCTACCATTAAATATATATTAACCAAATGAATCCATTAGCGTTATTTTTGATTTTCTTATATCATAATTTTCCTACAAAAAATATCGAAAAATTTTGGATGATTTATTTTTAAAGTTATACTTCTTTTGGCGTGTTTGGATGAGAGTGAATTTGTGAGTTGCGCGCGCACGATCTCATAAAAACGACATGATGAAGTAGGCTATAGAATAGAAATAATAATATATATTTTTTTAAATGACTAAGTTAACTTATATACTTGTCACTCACATACCTATTCAATCATTATCAGAAGAACCTATGGATATAGCTTAGTATATTTTAAATATTTAAAAAATATATTTGACTCGTTCACATGAGACTTAATGATTGTTTATTTTGACTGAAAATTCGATCATA
Source organism: Chrysopa pallens (assembly GCA_020423425.1). Lineage (NCBI taxonomy): Eukaryota > Metazoa > Arthropoda > Insecta > Neuroptera > Chrysopidae > Chrysopa > Chrysopa pallens. Next base: position 33,775,821 of record CM035593.1, read on the forward strand.
ATCACTCAAAAGAGAATCTCACTGCCTTTACACAAAACAATTTACATACGTACGTTTAAACAAAACAGTATATTAAACAAATGAGTATATATGCGTGTGTATGGTAGTAATATAAGCCACACCTCTTATATATGCGTGTGTCAAAGTGTGTGTAATGTTTTATTTATTGATTTGATGTATATTTTATGAATAATTAAAAAAAAAAAATATTAACATTTTCCAGCCCTTCTCTATATAAACTATAAGTGTGCAAAATTTTATACTTCTCCGCTCGCGTAATTTTCGTAAAAAGAGGTACACAGTTTTTGCTTCACGTATTAATATATAGATAATTCCTAAAACGAAAAATTTATTGACAACTCCATTTTACACATAGAGGTGAATAAGACCCATTACATACTGAATACAAAAATACGTTTTATAATACAATTTTTTATTTGTTTATCCACACAAAAAAAAAATGTACGCACTATTAAGTGTATTGTAAATACAATAAATATATACGTTTATATATTTTATGTTAACCCTTTACAGAGAAACACGGTCATTTTGGGTTGAAAAGGATCTTTTGTTATTAGAATAAGGAATGTTTTTATTAAAACAAGTCATATGCTATTATGCCAAATTTTCAAAAAATGTCCATGAACTCTGATGAAAAGAAATCACTATATCGCCAAAACATTTGGATAAAATCTTTTTGTTTAAATATTTGGACCCTAAAATATATAAAACTAACGGATAAAATAAAATATTATGATCTATATCACAAAAGACTATACTTGGCATTCTTAAAATGTGAGAATTTTAGAAGATGTTTATAACGATAGCGTATTTAAGATGAATTTATAAAAAAAAAAAAAGAAATTATTGGACAAATATGAAAAATTGAGAATGGATAAACTTTAAAGCTGATTTTATTGAACACAGTTTAAACAATTGAAGGTTAGAGCTAACAGTGTTAATTGTCTAAATAACCAGTTTGAATAAAGATATTATCGATGTTATATCGAAGAAGTCACTTTTCACATATTTTAACAAATACTTTTATTGATAAAAATTAAATCTAAAACTGCCCTACCCTATTATGCTAGGAAAGAATACATATTTAAGCATTAATTCTACTAGAAACGTTAAAAATAATGTTGAGAAGATTTATAACAGTATTGTATTTTTCAAAATTATTGCTTCTAACGTAAAATTCGCAGTTATTTCATACAATTAAAAAAAAATCTAATATAATAAGGACAATTATTAAGTATGTATTAATTATACTTAGAATTATAAACAATCTAAACTGCTTACGAAAAAATTTTCCGTAAATTGGTCCATGACTTGACGAATGACGGATACATGACTAAAATCATTTCGTTTTGATAAGTAATCAGGTAATAAACATAAACCAAACCTTTTATCTTCAATAATTTTATAATCCATAAACTATAGACCTATTAATTACGCCCTTCATTTATTTCAAATACATGTCACCTGCAAATATTCGTGGGGTTTAAATTATATAACTCTAATTGAATCACCTTATATACAAAACATTTGTTCAGATAATGTTAAAGATTCATAATGAATAAATTGAACACAATTTCACTGTAACACAAAAAAAGGTAAGAAGGATAAAATCAATTAAACGTTTTAGTATAAGACACTGGATATTAGCTAATTAACACATTTTAGTATAAGACACTGGAATAAATTTAGCTAATTAACACATATAATTATAATATACATATTCGTACCTATATAGACTAAATTTTAAGTATGCTAATGATTCAAATAGTTCAAACATTGACACTCAACCATATGTCTAGTATCTAAATAATTAACTCTGTGAGTGAATTTAATTGAAAATACTTTATCGTCACTTGAATTTATTTAAATTTTTAGTTCAAATAAAATTATAATATTAAAAGTCAATGGTCACTATGACTTTATCGTGATTGACAAATTCAAGATACATCCAATTCAAAGCCATCATTGATCTTTCAGTGTATTAAACAAATTTTTCGACTCATTTATCGCTTTTCCAATATGAAAAGCTGCAAGAAGTCCTAGCTTTATGCGATTATTATAATTGGTTCTTAAAATTTTTACATAGCAGAGAGAAGTAGAAATTTTTTTTGCAACCATATAACTCGCAAACTCACTATTTTCAGGGTGTTTGTTCTTAACGAAAAAATAATAGTCTTTTATTCTATTCTCGATTGCCCTAAACGTTTTACCAATTTAATCCCCATGTCCAGGGACAGAGATTTTATAAATACCACATTTCTTTACAGGGAGAAATAGTTCATTTTAAAGATTTTATTTTTTTACGGAATTATTATTATTAAAAATTTCTTCCTATTCAATTATTTTTTTGGTTTTCTTAGTGATAAATCTTTTAGTTGTTGTTTTCATTAAAATCTATAGGTATACTCGATACTATAAATTTTGAAAAGAGTATATCTTATAAATGTAAAATATCTTAAACCGTATACAAAATAACATACAATATCAAATTTATAATTTCTGTTTACAGAAGTTTATAATTTATAATTACTAATTAAGATCAAAAGATATTTTCATAAGTTTTCACACTATTTAAGAACATAAATAGTTATTTTCAATTCTTTATTACATATAACATATATGTGTCCTTTACGAAACTGATTTAAATTTTATTAATAAAATATTTGAATATATAAGCAATACACATATACAGTGGCGGTTCGATGACATTTTAAGGTTATATTATAAATAAATACATGTGATATGTTCTTCTATTTTACCTGTAAGTGAATAAAACCTTGGAGTAAAACAGTTACTTTTCATAAACCGTACAAGGACAGTATATATTTAATTAACCAAAAAAAAACTGTCCAATGAGTATTTAAAATTCATTTTCTGAAAGAGAAAAAATCATTGATTTATAAATTTAATAATTAATCGTTCATTGACTTTCTCTATTTAAAAAGTGGAAATTGGTTAAATATTAAGAAATAGCTAAATGAACGTATTATATTATTTGATAGTTATATTCAAAAAACCAAATCCCGTGTTTGAAATTAATTTGTCAAATTTAAATGTCAAACTTTGTTTGATTTTGTAATATTTAGTTTAAATCAATTTTAAAATGTATTTATTAAATTAAATAGAATCATAAATTAATATAAATTTTAGAAAAACGAATAATTTTTTAAATTGCTATAATGCTATAGGCGATTTTATAGATTTATATTCATTTATTTCATATAACTAACTCACTGTGATATTAACCCCACACATAGAATTTAAAAAAAAAAAGGACGATAACAATTTACAGAGTGAATTGCTTAGATACTAGATACATGGTTGAGTATTATTTTTTTTTTTACTATTTTTAATTAGTATCCATAAAAAATTTTTAATATCACGTCTATACAGTTTTAAATATATGTATAATAACATAATTTATTGTAATTCTATGTGTTTATTAGCTCTATTTGATCTAAAACTTTGGCAAATCGAAACATTACACGAAAAATGTTCCAAACAAATTTTTTTCAAAAAGTTTGATTTTCAAAAGAAAAAAAAAAGAAACATTTTTTATACTCGACATCAGAGTATATTAATTTTAGTCTAAAGTTTATAACGCTACCTAATATTGACCGCCGAAACAAAATTTTGGTATAGGTGTTCATTGAATCATTTAATTAGACCATTTCCTGTTGTCGGCCCGTCCGTCATCACGATAACTCAAAAATGTGAAAAAGTGAATGAGCAAAATCGGTTCATTGGTTTCCCAATGGATCCTTGACCCAACTTTTTAACTATCAAAGGTATAGGAAAAGTGCATATATAAAAAATGTTTAATTTTTTTAAACAAACAAGTTTTATTTGAAGTTTTTTTTCATTAAATGTTTGAGCTCTCCACAATTTTAGCTCAAATTTAACTAATAAACACATATATAGGTAATAACAATACATATTATTATTATACATGTATACATATATAACTGTATAAACTGGATATTTATAGTATTTTATGAATGAAAATTCAAATGACTTGTTTAGTTATTATCTTCACTTGTTGGTTTGAAATTTTTGTCTTCTGGTTAAAAACTTGGGTCATAGATCCGTTTGATCCAATGGACCGATTTTTCTCATTCATGAACTTGATCTTTTATACTTTTAGATCTAGAACTTTTTGGGTAGTATTTTTATAAATTTTTTTCAATTATAGAGGAATGCAGTAAACAAAAACTAGCAGTATTCCCATTATTCGAACACGTCGATTTCAAAAAATGCACACTAGCCTTACAGAAATAAATTGATTTATTTCTTTTATGTAATAATTTAATAAAACAAGTTTTCGTTAATTAATATATATTTTCAAATTTACGACTTCATTAAATTTTTAATTGCTACTAATATACAAATTGCTTAAAAATTTATCAAAAATTTAAGTTTCAAAAATCTTTTACAAAAAATAGAACCAGCTTCAAATAGAATTCAAACAGATAAAATTTATAAAAAGTAAAAATAATTTTTAATAAAAATTCCAACAAATACTTACCTTATCAGCAAACTAATTTTGGAAGTCGATGAATTAATTATTAGATATAAATATGAATTGCCGACTTCCGAAGATAATTGATGATTATTAGTAGAAATTTTAATTAAAAAATTATTTGTACTACATAGTTTTCCTTTTAAGTTGGATCCGTTAACTGTGAAAATTTACGTTACAGTTCACTACTTTTATAAAGTGTAATTTTTTCGAAAATTTTTATTTTCTAATTTTGAATGTTGCATAAGACCATTCATAATTTATTATTTGGGTGATATTCTATTACTAAAATGTCCATTTTCGCTTTTGGACTGGAATTGTATCTAAAAATTGTTATCGAACCTCCCCTGGAGTATATCCTTTCAAAAGACTTTTGTTTTAATTTTAATCGGTGAAAATATATATATTTTATTTATTTATATTTGTTTACTCGACATGCATAATATGTCAGACTATATTAATTTTAGTCTAAAGTTTGTAACGTACCTAATATTCACCGCACAAACAATTTTTACAAAGGTGTTCATAGAAACACCTAGGTAGTCCATTTCCGGTTGTCCGAGTCCGTGATCACGATAAAACAAAAAGAGATAGAGAGCTGAAATTTTGGTGACGTATTCTAAACATAAAAAGTGAGTTTAAGTTCGTGAATGAGCAAAATCGGTTCATTGGGTTCATAACTATGGAACTTGAATGTAAACTTGAATAACAACTGGTGTTTGAAAATTTTTTTCGTAAAATGTTAGGATTCTTCACAATTTTAACTCAAATTTAGCTAATTATCACGTATTAGTAATTACAATATATATTATTATACAAATATATAAAACTGTATAGAATGGATATTTGTAGTATTTTAATAATGCTAATTAAAAATAGTCCAAACAATGATATCCTATCATATGTCGAGTATCTAAACAATTAACTCTGTTAGTGGTTGTCTTCACTTATTTTAAAATTGAAGTCGGTTAATGAATGAATATAATACTAAGAGTATATCTGTATACCTGAACCTATGTATAAACATTCTTATTAAGTTATTTTCTTGATAAGAAAAATGAAGGTCACGTTTTTATTAGTGGACCTAATCACCAAAAAAAAAAAAACTTATATTATAATAAAAAAAAATGCTGATTTTATAGACAAAAAAAAAACAACTTTCACAAAACCTACATTTAAACGTACAGAAGAAAAAAAAAGAATTGTATTAATTTTATTGAGTATTATATATTAATCTTTGTGTAATATAATAAAAAATGCATGAATCTTTTTTTGGATATTATAGATTAAAGCCTTGTTCACATTAATCAAACAATTTAAGCTGCCAACAATCGGGTACTAAAGGCTCATCATTTGGCAAAAAATCCTTCATGCTTGTAATATAATAATTTAGTCAAATAAACAGCTATTTATGAAACTTAAATTTGAAGTATTATCTAAAAGCACGTTTCCAATATTGAGCGTTCATAAACCTCGCGGCTCGGACAATACGAAGTGACATTAGTTTATAAAAATATGCAGAACTATATAGAGCGGGGTCTATAGTAAGCTTCGGAATGGTCTTTATATGTTATTATTTTTTTTTTTTTTTGGCACAATGAATAACTTGTTTCTAGTGGAACGAACAAGAACCACAAAGAGAAATAATACATTTGGCGCAAAGAAATATTTTTACAAATAATCGCTAGCTGGATTGGCTCCATTTGATCGGCCCAATTTCAGTCCGAATATATAATCATCATCATATTTGCACATAAAAAAATATTTTTTTGCAGAAAATACTAAATGTCTTCTGGGTAAAATAAAAAACAACGTTCAATTCGAGGGGATCATAGTGAAAACTATAATACGTTAAGCCATGTAGAGGGGTTTTAAAAAAGATGAAATTGAATCATGTGAACTTTGGAATTATTTTACAAAATAATTGAATTCGAAATTAATCGGATAATATTAAGTCTATTACATGAGGGTCAATGTGTTCCATTCCCAGGATTAAATAAAATATTTTCTTGATAAAAAAAAACAGTAAAATTCAATGAAAAATAAAGATAAATTCCAAAATTATATTCTAGTTGGAATTGAAACAGTTATTCCCATGCCTGCGCGTACGTTATATTTCAAAAAATGTAATTATGCTGTTAGGCCTAAAATTTTATGATTATCTCTTGGCACATAAATTTATTGAATCATTTTTATAGATGTGTTTTAATGTTATTTGGATATGCACAATGGTTGTAATAAAATTAAATACATTTATCTTTATTTTTTATTTTTATTTTTTTGACTTAAACATTATTTTAGTTCACTTATTTTAGGTTTATGAACTCAAAACAAATCGTAAATCGTAAACTAGTTCATTGTGGAACGGCGCCAACGAATCGTAAATTATTCTTAATTCAACATGTTAAAAAATCTCTTGATGATTCTTATGTAACAAATTCTAGGTCAAAATTATAGCCGACTACGATACTTGGGCCAGAGAATGTTTTTAAAATTAACATTGAGGGAGAAAACTAACTTGTACAAAATTATTTGAACGAAAATCTAAGGAAACTGTATTTATGAATTGAAATTGGCACTAATAAATTTAACTGCGAATTGTGATGACACTGTTCATAATCGGAGTAGACTTCGAAAGCAACAAGCTCGAATTTTAAAGCACTACATTCCAAACGTTTTTATTATCCCAAAGTTAATACAAAATTGGATCATGAATTTCATATTTTCTTTCAGATAATTGTAAATCAGATGATTTTTTATGGCCCAACCTAACCCAAGTCAAGGTATTAAAATATTTTTACACAGCTAAACCTTGGGATGCTTTCAGTAACATAAATAATAGGCTATTTGATTAAATTTTGGAATCATTTTAAATAATTCTTTATTACATATTAACCACACTATATAGATATCTCCGGGAAGTCATCACTATTACCAATGAAAATCAATGCTAAAGTTTAAAAAAACGCGCGAAAAACGGTGCACACGCTAGTAAGCCAGTTCATATAAATACAATCAAACAATACAGAATGGCATCGTTATTTGATATATGTATGTAATATTGTATAGTTTACTAGCTAATATATATATATATATATATATATATATATATATATATATATATATATATATATATATATATATATATATATATATATATATATATATATATATATATATATATATATATATATATATATATATATATATATATATATATATATATATATATTATATATATAATATATATATAAAACAGTGGTAAAACTGAACTACATAATTTAAAAAAGTGGCCGACCACAAACAATTTTTTATAATCAAATAAGAAAATTTGTTTAAATAAATTTAATTCAAAAAAATAAAAGAAAACGTATATATACATATACTAAATGCCGTTATAAATTTGGTATTATTTATTGACAGCTCTACAATCAGAGATACACATAGATACAAGCCAACAGAGTGTATTACGTTACGTTCATTGATGCCACACCGCCGCCTGTATATATACCATGGATGTGGTGGCTTGGCCTACACCAATATTAAAATATTTCATCTAATAATGTCCAGCATCGTTGTGGTTATTTGCTCTTATAGTAGTTGTAACGCAACAAAGTGCTTGGCTATACCCATTATATCATAAGTTAGCTTACAATACCTATACTTACTCATATACGACTTGAGAGTACGAACGAAGTAATAAGCGCGTATGTTAGAGTATAGTTGCCGCGCCGCGCGTCCAATGCTGGTCAAACACCTTTGATAGTGAAAGTGTAGTACACAATGATGCCATTCTATAGTAGTGATCTGATATATGTGTGTGTGGGCCTCCAAGTATATTTCCCACAGCGGGGACTCTTCACATTATACATACACTGAATCCACGCACACTAGCTAGCACTGTGCTTCTTGTTCAAGTTTTTCTTTCTTTACATTATGATGTTGATAATCAGTTGTAACTGTTTTAACTTGAAGGCATTCAAGAGTTTGGTGGTACTTCTTAATTATTTTACAATTTATTGTCACAATATAAATAATATTACGCATTAAAATGTTGTGACTACTAGTTTTGTGTGACTGACTGAAAACGCATGGCTTTTTTTTATCTTTCTGACTAAAAGTGGCTGCCTTCATTCTGAAATTCAAAAAAATTTTTATGATACTTTTGCATTTTAAGGAATGTACACTTTTTTTATAACAAAAATAGTTCGATGTAACATCCAATAAATCGTATTCTCGGGAAAATATGAGGAATATCGGAGTAGCGTTTACAGGCAGTTGCTTTTCACAATCTCTCGCATTCTTCGACAATAATTGGCGTTATCATGCATGAAAACACGAATTGAATCTCTCATGAAGTTTATCATTGTTAAGTTATTTATTTATTGTAAATAATACCTTAATTTACGAGAACACAGTTTCTAAATTAAAGCAGGTTAAATATTTTAATATTTCAATTAACTAATCAGTTTCATGAGAACGAGATATTAAAAATTAGATCGTAAGACTCAGTCACATCTCGTAAACGAGTAACTTAACGTTACAATTCGTTTTTTCGGAAAGCATATAGTATTTTCAGAAAACAAGCTTCACGGGATCTATGACATTGAGAGCGTTAAGACATTCAACACCTCTCGGTAGCTTGAATCTGGTAGATGGATTTGTATACTGTAATATCAGTTAATTAAACAGTTGGTGTATGAATAAAAAGTAATTCGATATACTTGTAGGGATTATCTAAACTCTAGAAGTGAATATGAATTTGCCCTTTCATGCTAGGCTACAAATGCATCACCTGTCAATTCGTATCCGAGATTATCTGCTCTACGGTCGTCCTAGCACAGAAATTGCGAAGAAAAAATAACAAATTTTTAATCTGGATTAATATAATTTTTTGAAATTCAAACTGAAAGTACCCCTTTCTCAGCAAACCTGCATATCAGAAAAAATTCAAAAAAAATTCTATATTCAGACTTCTTTAAGATGTCGCAATTATGACCTCCTAATAGCTTCCTGATGAAAAAAAAAACGAAGAGATTTGTGAGAAGTCAATTTTATGAATCTCGTAAGAAGTCGTCGATATTTCCTGAGTTCCGTAAGAAGTCAGAAAAATGAGCATTTCATGAAGTGTTTTTATCGATTTTTGTAAATCCGAATGTTGATGAATGCCTGATGTGCATATCACTCAAATTATATTAACTGTATTTGAATAATAATATTTCTTTTATTTGAGATACTATCCAAAACAATAATACATCAATGCCAGTGAAAAAGTTTTGATCAATAAAAACCTAAAAGTTTTTAAGTATTTTGAAATATGTAAAAATAGTAGAAAAACTTCACACCTTCTTTAATGAAATATTGAAAGTACAAAAATTTAATTCTTGTAGTCGTTTCAAAAATTTTAATTCATCAAAAAGCAATTGGTGTGGCATCTAAAGGCTGTATACACAACAGCGTATTTTTATTTTTTTATTTTTTGTTAATAATGGGTGTTATGGAATAACAGTTTTTTTTAACTGTTTTGTTGTATTGACTTAAGTACCTTCTACTGGCGGCTACCATGTTATGTAATTAATTATTTTAATACTTAAAAAATATTTGTTGTAGTAAAAGGTGCGTTTTCACGCTCACACAATATAATTAGCATAAATAAATTTTTTGTATACCTATTATGTTAAATGATACATCAGCTGTTAAAATTATTATACAAGTTTATAATTTCAAAAAAATTGACTTGAAAATTTACTGTTAAGACATGTGAATGCAGCCAAAGGCTAAGCCAATAGGTCTAGTTACGAAGATTTTTGTATATTTTTGAAATGAAACATGATATGAGTATACACTGAAGAATGCGGTATTTAAATTTGTACAGAAAATTTGCAATATTGAACATTACATAAATTTTTAAAGGCGAGTAAATAGCTACAACCTATGCATATAGACACCGGAACAATGAGCTCAACTAACATCTCATAAAAATGACAACTAACTGAATTAATTGGTAAAATACCCGACTTGTAATTTAGTATCAATAATTTATTTATTTTAACATTAAAAATAATACATTGAAATAATGTACAAAAAATGAATATTGTATGAAAATATAATATATTAAATTAGGTACTTATATGGGTTACCTGTATTTGAGATGGAATTGAGGCGATTCTAAACAGTTAATATTGATCTTTCCTTTACAATAACAAAAACAAAAACGAATATCCGTAAAATTGAAGCTTTTGACTGAAATCGAAAATGTTACTGTCGTACTGTTCAGAATTTTCGACGTGGAAAAACATAATCATAATTAAGTCACATTCAAATTTTTAGCTTAATGCAGATCATCCAGAATAAAACCAGCTGGACCCACGGATTGTTATTGTTGTATAAATATGTAACCAGTTAAAACAAGTTTTATCTGGTTAGAGACTTCAATGCACGGCTATTTATTATTATTATTATTTTTTCTTTTTTATATATATGACAAATTTAAATGATACCTTGACTTGATTTTTATTCAATTTTCATATTGAGTGTAAAAAAATTAATTTTATACGAAAATTACACAGAAAAATAATCGAATTTCCAATTTTCTATCAAAATAATTTCCAAATTCTTTTATTCATCGGATTGGTTTTTGATTTTATCAAACATATAAAATTACATATTTCGTGTACATTCAAACTGTTCAGAAATTGTGTTATTAATTCAATTTCTTATAACAAATTGGAAGAATCGTTGCCATGAAAACAAAACTTTTTCCGTTCACATTACTTAACGATGAATTTTTTTAAAGCTTTTTAATTAATATTTTATGGGTGGCTCCCACAGACAGCCATTTGGTAACAATTTTCAATCCCAATCTAACGGCATAGAGTTATTTTCATGAAAAAATTTGCCAAAATTCAAACTACTTTTGCACATGCTCCTTAACCCCATATTTTTTTAAGCGTTCGAACTACTTGAAAAATTTGCAATGAATTTTTAATGATTAAAAAATTTTCTTATATGGACTCCAAAAACCAGCCTTCTATCTGACGTTTTTGTTATGTTGATGATGAACAGACGAATAGATGAAAATTAAATAAAATTAGTAATTTTGACGTTGATTTTTCTAGCTTTATAAATATACGACTAAATTTAATATATCAACATATACTTCATATCTGCCAGGTACAAAAAGGCAAAATTATTAATATTAAGTAAAAATAGTAATAAATCTTAAATATTGATAAATAAGTGAATATTTCAGTTGAAAAAAAATCTTATTATATAACATAATATATTTTTATTTATAATAATGAATCGATCGATCAGCCATCAATCATTAACAATAATATTCTTCACTGCGTAGTAACATTTATTATAGGTAATGTAATAATAATAATAATAATAATAATAATAATAATAATGTATGTAAGTACCTAATAAATATTTATAATACTATTATTTAATTAAATAAATATGTACTTAAGTCATATATGTTGTACAATGTGTTTCATTCATAATATATGACTTTTATGTGGGTTTGTGTTCTTTACGAGCGTTGAAGTCTCTATCAAAAAACTTTCCAAATTATTGTTCTGAATAGGGATTCGTGAATTTAATATTAGGCAACGTAATTTTTTACGAGTATTTAAAAATACAAGTCAGCTTTTGAATATTTGTACCGTTAAGAATTTCGAAGCTGTTAGGAAAAAAAAATGTCTATATTACAAAGTCAATTTAGTAATATAAATAGAAAAAGTGGAGTAGTCGGCTTTTTGAGACCTTTTCTACCGGTTTTGTTTTCACCAGCCCATCGCAAGCAATTAATTTTGGTGTACATTGTAACCAAGGAAAACTGACGATGCTTGGAAGAAAACCAGGCATAGTGCAGACCAGACTTCTCTTCTACGTACTATGGTCTTGTAACGTTAAATCACTAGAATGCATGGAGTTCTTAACAGCTAATAAACTCTTAAACAATTTAATAAACCCATGATTTAAATCGGTATACCTACAATTATACTCGATATATACATTATATGTCAGAGAATATTATTTTAAGTCTAGCTTTTGTAACGCAAGAAAATATTGACCACACAAGTAGTACATTTCCGAATGACCGTCTGCCCGTCTCCAAGATAACTAAAATACGAAAAGAGCTAGCGAGTTGGAATTTTAATGACGTATTTTAGACATAAATACTTGTCAAAGTTTGTGAATGAGCAAAATCGGTCCATTAGATCCAATGAGCCCGGCACCTAATTTTTGAACCAAAAAAGGTAGAAGAAATGCCAAAAATGTTTGTATTTTAAAACAAACAACATTTTTTTTGTAAAATGATTCAGTTCGCCATGATTTTGGTTCAAATTTAGCTCCTAAGTACATATATAAATGCAATATATATTATTTAATATAATATATATTTACGAATCATATGTCGAGAAACTAAACTAACTCTGTTATTTGTTACACTCACTTGTTTAGTTTATAAATACTGTTAAATGATGAAATAATCTAAACGATTAACAAACGGCTGAACTAATTTTCAAGATCAATCTCAAATACATTTGAGAACTTTATCAATACATAGATTGTTTTACTGATACTCACTGTACAAAATGCACACAAATTCTTAACACACACTCACATACATGTTGACAGTATTAGTATTAGTGAAGAGTAAAAAATAATAATTAATATGTGAAGCATATATATCTAGAAATACATACACCAAGTGTCAACGAAATCATTATACCCTAATTTTATTTAGAATTTATAATAGAAGTAACTTTTTACAAAATTTATATTTTAATTTTGGAAGATAGCTTTTATTTGCGAACACATCCGCACAAAAGAGTATAGAAAACCTTCTATAGGTACACATAATTTATTTGCAGAAAAAATATTGTTCGATGAAAACACATACTACGGCAATTTCTAAAGTGTTTTGACAAAATTCAAATCACACAGCTTCAGAACTGCTTTTAAACGCAAAAGTTTTTTCGAAAAACCCGATTTAGCTCAAATGTATAATTACTTCTCGGAATTTGTTTCCAAATTCCGGGCAAAATTGGATTTCATAAACAAAGCAATTGAGCTAAATGCGACCTGCAAGATCTAAATAACGAACTTCCCAATTAGGATAAATCGATATGGGTAAATATAACCTAAGATAAGATAATACTAAAAGGGGAACCGCAGTTGCGGTCCGTTGTACCTAGACTTGGTCATCAGTATCCTCCTTTAGAACACTCCATCACCTGAAGGCGAAGATACCTTCTGACTCAAGGTGCAGAGAAAGGTACATCCGGAACAGGCGTTGGTATAGGATCTTATCGAGACCAGTGGCAATGCAAAACGCTCACAGCTTCTCCGCAGGAATTGTTCCCATAATAAATGGATACATAGTTTCAGACCTGAACATTCTATATCCAACACCTTGATGATTTCTACAACGTATTAAATGTCCACATTCACAATACTTTTTGATATCGATAGATGTAGCTCGTATGTAAAATATACGATGGTTTTGTAAAAATGCTGTATGCACAAGTATAATAATTTAGTTGACACACGGTATAATATCAATACAATCTATTTATACTGATTATTTTAATATTGTTGGTGTAATAGTTATTGAGATATTAGTGAGGTAGTTGAGGTTATTCACCCAGAAACGTGAGGAGAAGGTGGGTTCGAGGGATCCAACTTATACTCGCACTCATTGTATACATACTCTGAAAGTTAGAGTATCGGGTTCGTCATGACCCACTAACTACAGCGGCGGCTGCAAGTCAAGCCACTTCCAGTGGGTTATGTTCTGTTCATTGATCTCTGACACTATCATAATATTTATTTATAAGCATATGTATACAATTCATATTACGTTTTTACGCACTCCATGGCGATGTGTGTATGTGTGTATGTGTGTGCGCACACCTTCTTCACTTCACCAAATAAATGTTGTTCATAAAATCAGGTTATTTTATTTTTTAAAAATATTTTTATATTTTATTTATGATCGATTTTTTAAAAATAACAAATTTTATTTTTTTTACATAACCATTTTACGGTTAATAAACTTTTAAAAGGCAGTTACTAAATACAAATTTTTGAATCAGGAGTTTTAATGCATCACGAAAACCTCTAATCTGTCATTTTAGATATCAAGAGAATTTTGTTATAATACAACTAAAAGCCTTCGAAAAATGCAATTTCTTACAATTATCTTAAAAATATTCCCATGTTATGTATATAGAATTAATTATATACTTTTAACAAAAACAATTAAAAAAATTAGCTTAAACCTGATTTTTCTCACTTAAGTCTTATTATATTTAAAATACCATGACATGGCCTCTTATAATTTTTAATTTTTTGGAAAATATCTATATATATATAAGAGTTTTATTTCTCCAAAACCATTATTTATGTATTTCCACAAAGCTATGGCTATCAATAATTAATTATATAAAAATTTAATAAGCGTGTGTAGATATGTTTAAATTAGCTCTTCAATCATTGTGTTCTATCATTGAGGTTCATTATGTTTCCCTATAATTAGTCACTGATTATTCAATATATCTTTTTGTTTTGAAATGATGAATGCCTTACATCATGTTCTAGGAGATACATTTGCAAAATACATATAACACACAGCCTGTTTTTTCTATTTTACATAACGCTTAATACGACGGTTAAAATCCTGCGGCAAGTCAACACATAGTCCCCTTAAATCCTTTTATCCAAATAAGCCAGGTCATTCGACTATCTTGAATTTTCAATCTTTGATTTTTAATACACTTTGATGAATTGAATGTCGTTTGTACAATCTGCAATTTATACAATTTAACATACAATAATAACAAATAAAGTTAATAGAATAGTAATTTTCTTTGATTCGAATTGTTTACTTTTTCTTTTGAATGTTGAGCTTTCGAAAATTATGGTAAATCTTATTATTTTGATCTAATTGAGTTCAAAAACACAAACTCTAAAATTTTAATTTGAAAGAAATATTGATGTAAAAAACCATACGGATAAAAAAACAATAGCTTTCAACTGAATATTAAAATACTTCCCTGCGCCAACACCAAAAATTACATTATTTATAATACAATTGTTCTTATTGTCCGATCATCATAAACGTCAGTAGGATTATATCGTATCGAATGAATCGATCTTCGAGGCACATCAAAGCGAATACGATTTTAGAAATTTAGATATTACTGAAATAATCGTTAAATTTCTTACATGAAAGTTCCAAAAAATAATTAACTACCCATTATTTATACAAATATTTATTTTTTAAATTTACTATCGTTTTTTAATAACAAATTTATTTAATTAATTTGATAATTGATTTAAATGTTTTAACAACAAAATATTGTTTTTTTTTTTGTTAATATGGTTACATAATATTATAGTTTTACGGTTAATAAACTCAAACAAATATTTAAAAAAAAATTAAATAAATAACATGTAATTATGCAACGATGTTTAAATATTACTAATTACTATTAATACATTGGTGAATCAAATATATGAAGATAAAGAGTATTCATAGAAAATGGATTCCTTAAAATCATCTTAGTTTGGGTTTCAGCCCCGATTGATTATTTTGATTCTACTATTAGTATCGGAAATTGACTTAAAATATAACTCTTTTAGTCATAATTTTTTCATAAATTTTTAATAGAAAATTTTGCAAATTTATGCTAAAACATTTCAATTAACCAATAATATAATAATTACAAAGGTAGGCAATAAACTCATCACTCTAATAAATTTGTTAAGTTTATTTTTGTCCTCTTCTATTCAATATAATAATTGGTTGCTTAAAAAAAAACTGCAAATCTTCAAATTTCAATTTAATAATACTAAAAATTTTCATTAAATTATTGTTTTTTTTTTTTTTTTTTTTAAAGGAGCCGAATTTCTTTTCAATTGGCCATTATGAAAAAATAAAATTGTACTGAGAGTTTAAAAAGTAAAGTTGTCGATATTCGAGCGGTAAATCAATTTAAGCCGTCAGTGGAACAGAAGTAATTTTTTAGCTAACATATCTGAAAATGTATTTTTAAAATAGCGAAAAATTTATATAAAGGATTTTTTACAAAATGCAATGGTTGTGTATACAAATAAAAGTTTGTCCCTTCAAAAAAAAAATTTTAAATAACATTTGACCAATAAAATATATACTAATAATAATTACATAACTATCGTATTAATTTAAATCCCCTCCATTTCTCGTACAGCGGTTAGTTTTATTGGTACATAAATAAAAACTTTAAATTATCAATATGCACAAAGAGTCAACAACCTTTTCAAAAGAAAAAAATAATAAAAAAAATTGCGTAAACTCATGTCAATTGTAATAAATTAATTATTAATTCTAAATCTATTCGTCTTTAAATTTAAATTACATTCGTTGACCTCCATATACATAATAATATTGAGTTTATAATATGTTGATATCAATATATTCTACATGACTTTTCAAAGCACAATTTCCCATGATATGACCTAATTGTATTTATTCTTTTTAGGTTAAACCATACATTTAAACTAGCTTAGGAATCGTTTAGCCATTTATTTGAGTAAAAATTTTACAATTTTAACGTAAATGCATTATGAAATAAACATTGGGCTTTTATTAGGACAGTGTGTATACTGTTATACATTTACGATGCAGTGTTGTATAAATTTATTTTTATGAAGAAGTTAAAAAACCTTTAACAAACAAATATTATCGGAAAAATCATCAATTAATCGTATATTGAATGTAAACAAACAATATTTATATGAAATTATAAAAAACTTGTTTGTCATAATTAAAAAAATGATGAAATCGATTGACAGGATTGCATATAGCTTCAAAAAAATTTTAAATAATAAAAATTATCTTAGTCCATTTATTTCTTCTTTCAATTAGTATTTTATGCATTCGCTATTTCTTTGCAAAAGTCGGCATTTTCCCCGATAGTAACAAAATTTATATTTAAAAACAAAAATAAATTACTTTTGCTTGTACCTACTATTTTTTACAATAATATACGGTATAGAAAGATATCAATGGTAAAAGTCAAGCCTTTTTAATCGATTGCAAAAAAACATCATCTTAGCTTGCTTAGTAAAAAAGTTTATATTTTTACCGCTTCACCCTATTAGAAAAACTCTTTATCATGCTTAGAAAATATTTTATTTGCATTATTAAATCATAAAATTTTTATACATATATAAAAACTTTTCCCCGGTTTACGGTTCTTGAAACAAAATCGACATAAAATCGATCCTATCTTTTAAATTGGAACAAATCACACATTTTGAAAAAAATTTAATTAAAATCGGACCAGTAGTTTAGGATTTCATCGCGGACAAAATGCGTGACACAAAATTTTTATAAATAAAGATGTTACGAAAGGTTTTCTTCTTGACATCTTTCCGAACTGTAGATTATACAAATAAAATTAGAAATTTTCTTCCTTCAGAGTTTTTCTGTTCTTAAAGACTACCACAATACAGTAATCAAACGTCAAACATAAAATAGGAAACACTCTTATTATATCACATTCGGTCTAGACCTCTGTGTCAGACGCATTGCGTCACACGCATGCATCTGACACTTTATAGGAATCGCACCTTAATTGAAAGACAACTCCAAAACAAACTTGTATTATAAATACCAACTTGTACAATATTAAATATATTGGAATATATAGTACAGTACAAAAGGAGAAAGTCACAGCCAAGGCTTTTGAATAGCGAGAGGTCATTGCACTTATAATATATAAGTGTTGTTCAAGATTTATAACATAAAGTTTGAATATATATATATATATATATATATATATATATATATATATATATATATATATATATATATATATATATATATATATATATATATATATATATATATATATATATATATATATATAAATATATATATATATATATATATATATATATATATATATTAATCAATTATATTATATAAATACAAAAATCCTAAAATATTCAATATATTTAATTGACTTCAACAGAATATACCCATGACTGGATTTTAAATTGTAATTAATAAGGTACTTATAATTAGTAGTTTATGATAATTTATGTTGCCTCGGTTTAAAATGAAAATGATACTGAGCTTTTACATACAATGGGAATAAATATTATTTTTATCAGACTGCTTTAAAAAATATTGTCTCTTGTGGCTATCTTTACCACACCAAATGTGGCCATCTGTCGTTAATCAACCGGCAGAGGTGGCCACATCGATATAAAAATGACATAAAAATACAGAATTTTTTTTTTAAATTTGAGCGAAAATTAAGTATTTTTAACAATATAAATCTGGATAAAACAAAAAACTATGAATTTCTATTCAAATTATATTACCGCGAAACTAGATGTTTACATAATTTTTTTTTTTTTAATTTTAATATCAGTTTGCGCCATCTTTCTTTTACGGCCATCTTCTCGGACTTGTCTTTCGTATTTCCTAACTGTATAAGTCTCCGAATTGAATATTTTCTAGCTTTTTTAAGTATCCGATAGGCTGAAAGCTAAATGTTTCAGACCATTTTCACCGGATTTACTTGGCATGAAAGTTGGGTATGCAATAATGAACATGTACATAATTTTTTTTTTAATTGGACATTATAAACGAAAATTATATTAATTCCCACCACATGAAAATAATTCTTATAATCCCTCCAAAATTTCAATATAGCATAACTCTTCCAGCTGCTAAGAGATCGAACACGCTAAGTCGTTCAATACGTCTAAGCGATTGTATTTTTTACTGCAGCGTCATAGCGCCATATAGTCATATCCCTCTCACAACTACAGACTTATTCCTATTGTTTCACTTAATACCTTTTCCTTCTAAAAAGTTTATAAATAATGTTAAAAACGTAGAAATTTATAATAAAACATTCAATAATATAAATTTCCAAGTGGTATTTTATATCATGTAATTAAACATAAAATTTTAAAAATTTTGTTTTCTTAACGGACACTCCATATTTTAACCGTATAAATGATATTAATAAACATACAATTTGCAACAAAGATTTCAAAAAACTGTAAATGTTTCAGACTATATGAGATAAACATTTTCTTATTATTATTAGTTTACAAATTGTGTAAAGTTAAGTGAGAAAGATAAGAGTAATACTAGTTTTTTAGCGTTTAAGTTCTCTGTCGTTGGCAGCTTTAAAACATTTGAAAAACTTACTGTTTCGAACAAATACACTATTCATCTTGAATTCATGTCATGAACAATTAAGTACCCTTATTATGACTAATAATTTTTGAATTTAAGCATCAACTTAACACAAATGAATGTTCTTCTAAAGCTTGCAAATGAACATAAAAATATCTCAAGATGAATTAGAAACAAATTTCCGAATAAAAAAAAAAAAAACTGCACATACATAATTAGCATAAAAATTTAAAATGATACAAATTAATGCATAAATTATGAATATTTCTTGTATGTTAAAGTATTCAATTTAGAAAAAACCAGCTTAGCAACTAATATAATTCATTTTTAATATGTATAATAGAATTGTAAATATAAATTAGGTACCCATAATATGAATAACTAATGTAAGACAAACGTATTATAATATATTTGTCTTAATATATATTACAAATAACGTTAAGAGTGCGTATAACTGCTATTTGTGTGTATACATAATGATAATTGTTAAAACATTATATAAATTTGTGGTGAAGAAATTAATAATTACAAATATAGATTATACAATTATAGTGTACATTTGTATAACACTGCATATTCCTCGATTTAAAAACAACGGGAAGATGGTGATCAAAAGAAAAATTTATTTTCCTATTTACCGTTTTTTAACTTGTTGGTGATAAGGAAAGATTTTTTTACTTAAGATTTTTTTAACGTTTTTGTCCTTTTTGAAGGCGGTACTTTTGTTTGAAAATGTTTTCTACCTTTTACCTAATTCAAATAAGCAATTTGAAAATTGAAGTCACGTACTTTAATAATATATTTAAGATAATAATTTTTACGAATTTAATAAAATTTACGACTATTTTTTGTATTTTCTTTTCATCTTAGACCAATGTTAATTTAATTTCAGTTGGAAAATTAATACCCTACCAAGAACAATAGTTGTGATGAATTTAGTACATATGTGGGATCAATAAATTAGCTCGCAACATGAGTAATCTTGTTCGAGAGAATACCTTGGCTGCCCTCGAGACCTATTAGTCCTTGTTCATCACTCGGCATATATACAATTATAATCTGTAATACTATTAGGATAATACTGACAGCTTCGCGCTCCAACGATATTTGTTAAATTTAACTCCTATGATTTAGATAGCCCCTTCTCGACATCTAGATTTTCCATATGCATTAATATGCTTGTATAATATTATTGATTTTAATTATAATTATCATCTTGATTAATGTAAAATATATATGTTGTAGAACCTGAGGAAGGCATGATAAATGACGAAACGTTGTTTAAAGAAATAAAAATGAACCAAACTAGTAGAGTTGATCCTTATTGCCTAAACCTAGTTATTTTCTTAGAATGCTATAATAGAAGATAATTTTAAAAAGGGAATGAGATCGGTAATATTCGGTAACTTCTAATAAATCAAAATACGAAAATGAACAAATTATATGCAACGAAAATTTACAATTTATACACACCAAAAAAAAAACTCAAGTATAAATATAAATCCGATTAAAAATCAGGTTTTGTTTTGTTTTATGTATGTGTGTGTGTGTGTGTGTGTATAGTTGTGGTTTGAAAGTTGCCAAAAAACATCTCGCACCCATCTGTCAAAAAATGCATGTCAGTGAGGCAATAACATTTTTAAAACCGTGATTTTATCTACGTATTATGTACGTACAAATGTATATACATATGTATAAGTCTGATGGAACCTTTTATATATAAAATTATTATTAAACTCTTGTAGTATGTAATAATGATTATTGGTTATGTTTATTGGGTCGTTGAACCGGCTACTACATTTTTATAGGTATATACTTAAATGTAGGTAATACTTTACTTATAGGTACTATATATATTACTTAGAATATACACTTCTTGTTTTACAAAATGTGTTAGAATTATCGTTCAACGGCAAAAAATATAGTTATTGCACCCCATTTTCTTGTTTTTAGTTAGCGGGCTATAAGAAAGCCTATTGAATTCAAAGAGAATTCAGAGAGTATTGCATTTTTGAAAGAAAAAAAAAATGATTTCAAAATTTCTTTGTATGTCGACGATTCTTGGAACCACTTTCATTATATCGGTACGCTACTTTGTCCCATTTTAGAAACATCTAACTTATCAAATACCTTTCTAAAAACACAGCTCTCGAAACTTACCTGTTTTATTTCAGCATTTCTTTGTGACCCATTCATAAAAATTTAAAAGTTTACTTAGGTTCTCTAACTTGTGAATTAAAAATAAAGAAAAATTTAAATCAGGTTTTTTATCCTAAAATTCCAATCCAAAATTATTCAATAAGGCAAAAACTGATAGGCAAAAACCGCCTTAAATATTGAAAACAGTATATTTTCACGAACAAATTTTATGTATATTAATAAATTTATAATTAATGAATATTGTTCGAATTAATAAATTACGCACTTATCTTAAAACCACAGTACAAAGCATTACCAAATTAGCAACGAGAAACAAAGAAGAACAAATACAACTTCTTGGCTACAAAGTAATCATGAATACTTTGTAGTCTAAATACGTATTTACACGAAAGAATCCTAGAATTCACTTTGATTCATTGTTCGAATCATTCTCCTTAATGGCGCAAACACAATCTCCACCTCCGAAGAAGGCTTTTTTAATACATTAAAAATACATATACTAATGTTTAGTGATGGGGCTATTTGAAAATAAAACAGTACTGACAATTTTTTTTCCATTTTACCCAAAACGAAAGCATTTGAGCACAAAATTTGACTGAACGAAAATAACTTTTGAAGTCTGTTTCATACTGTACGTATGGATTGTATATCGTTTAAAAAATGATATTTTAATGCAAATAATGTATACACAAAAGTTTAGTATACATTTGGCATTTAACTCTTAATGTGATTGTAGTAACACTCCTTTTAAAATAGGCTTGTACACCTACAACATATTAGGATACAATTATGAAAATATTTTATATTAATTAGTTTAATTATTCTTTTTTGTATTCTTCATTTTTTCTTGTCAACTTCAACTTTATTAAAATATCATCATACTATGAAAAATTAAAAATCAATTTCGAAATAAAACGAAATATTTTTGACAGTATTCTGAAATAACTGTTTTAAAATCATCGCATACAAAGTTTCAAAAGTATAGCAATTAATAAAAAACGCTACGAACTATATTCCATTAATCAGGATATCTGAGTCGTAGATAAGAAGTAAAACGTAATTATTTAAACCGGAGGTAGTCTATCATAGTACTAATCTACAAAAAAAATTAAGTGTTAAAAAGATTGAGGCTATTAAAATATAAAATCAATAATTTATCTAAGTTTAATTATAATGGTGGACGCACCGTGAAAACATTACGTATTGAATTTTGTGATTATCCATTTCACAGCGCCTCCCAAAATAAAGAAAGTTATAGTAAAATGGATAAAAGTAGAAGACACGAAATTAGCACACCTATAGAAATCTATTTTCCTGTGTTTATTTTATAGTTTAAGTCATTGATTTTCAAAGTTGAATATATCAACCCACAAGGATCAAAAATGACCTGCAAGGAAAAGATTCATGTTAGCGAAAAATTGAGGTGACGGAGTCCATGCTATTTAAACAGTCAACGCTACCTGCTAATGGAATAATTCACTTAGATGATATTATACTTTCTTACAAGCCTTACCAAATCAAAAATGGCAAGTGGTTTACCAAACAAAATAGGCTGCTAATATTTTGATCCCCTGAAGTTTAAAAAATTTGTATGGAAAATAAATACTGCTTTGATATAATACTACAAATACATTTGTTTCAAAGCATTAAAGTGTTTCAAAACAGTTTTTCATAATATTTTTCTGCTATTTTAAGATTGTCGGACAAGAAACATCGTGTTTTATCGCTTTTTGGACCAAATCGTTTCTGCATTTGTTATAGAATCATATTCTTGTGAGATTAACAATAGATATCCATCAATTTCAAAATTGTACGTTAAGACTCACTTATCACACTTTATGTATTCTCAAGAAAACAAAAAAATGCGACACTATTTGTATACCTATTTAAAAACATTAAACTGGATTGTTATATTGTATTGCATTATTCAACAGAATTCAATTTGTATATCTATCTAAAACATTCAGCGTGGAAGATTCAGGTCGTCGCATTTTTTGATTATATTAGAATACATAGAAAAATGTTAAGGCTAACGACAATTAAGCCACATTCACAAATTTCTAGCATCGGAACTAAATTCTAAAGCAATCGATTCAAAAATATTATAAATGAATAAATTTATTATTTATGTCATTTTATTTATTTTATTTTATGACGTTAATTCAAATTGCATTTCTTACGTAATCAGTAATCTAGTCCCAATAATTTCTATAAATTTATTTCACTGATAAAAATTGGTTTTTCTAAACATTTATTATTTATATTTTCCCGTGATAACTCATTAATTTTTATACCATAGCAACAACAACAACAAAAAAGAAAACCATTGCATATTATTATATTTATTATAATATAATATATTACAGTAATAGATGATAGATAATAGGTATGAAATAGGTGGGCCAAATCAAGTAATTTAAACAAACTAAACATCATTTATTTTTTTGGTTTGTTGCTATGGCATGCGTATTGCGTATAAATTACCTTGGTATCAAATGTTCTGTTTTTTGGAAGTGACTGTACTTTCTATAATAATAATACTTAAATAAATAGTGGTGATTATGGCTTTTGGGTGGCTAGATCAATATTAACTTTTATGGATGAAGCCATTACAAAGAATATCGTCTTATCACACTACAGTTTATTTCGAAAACCAGTACATTTAAATAACGAAAAATCGAAATAATATCAGGGGTAATCTAATTTGTTTATAATTATTAAAGTTAAGTTCATTCTAGTTGCACGTATTTTTTGGTACTTTTGATTCAATTGATTTATTGAAAGCAAACCGAACAAGCTCTTAATTGTAGTACTGACATTATATTGTAAAAGCTAGTTTTTCACGTTCCCAATTTTCTTAATTAAAAAACTTGAACATCGAGTTTAATTTTGCAGCACCTAAATTTATAAACTAAAATTTAAGCATATTTCAATTCAATTTTGGATACTTCTCCCTACTAGATTGACGGAGATTAGAGATATCTTTTTTATGTTTATTATCGAATAAAAATGTTGTAATAGCAATAGTAGCCATCTAAAAAGTGTTTTTTTTTTTTTAATTTTGATTATCTGGTTGAAAACAATAACTTGCCATCAAAAATGTAATAATGTAGCATTAAAACTATTACACATTTTATATTTAATGTACTTCTTATATTATACTTATGATAATAAATAAAGCCAAAAATGGTTTTAGAGTTTTTAAATTGAAAATGTGTGTGTGTGTGTGTCTGTGTGTGTGTACGCAAAATACTTAAATAATAATTAATTTAAAAAGAACAAAGTTTATATAGCTGTAAATATTTAATTTCATCTGTTCAATTAAGTGAATGTATTATGGTCTAATGGTTTAAGAAATGTATCAATATGAAACAAATTGATCTGGTGGTCGACCCTTAAGTCAAACAACTCACCACTAACTTTCCAGTCAAATAATAAAAATATCGATTAATTAATTAAATTTGTAAAAAGAATCAATTAAAAAATAGAAAATAGCTAGTAGTACTTTTTAAAAAATCGTCAAGCTAAATTTTCAACGTAACATATAAAAACTCTTACGCAATTATTGCCGCCAAAGAAAACCTTTTATATGATATTAATATAGTCATACAAATCCCTTTAAAAAAAACAGTATCAATTTTTTTATTGCTATTTTCTTAGTTTCGGAGCGTATTTATTATAAGTTTTACTTGAAACCACATCCCATTACTGAAATTTTAATTACAGTGGAAATATTGTTATCTCCTTACAAAACAAATAAACTTGACACAATTTTCACTAGCCAATTTGGAGAATTTATTCATTAGAAGGATTCTGGGTCTAATTCCAATTAAAAAAATTCATTTTTTCAAAAAAAAAAATAAAATAAAATAAAATTTGATATCTACCTAAATGGCAACTCTGATAGTTGAACAGAAACAAACCAATTGTTTTATCTCTATTTACCCCTCTTCAGGAAAATTCCACAACCTCCACATCTATGACCTTTGAATGAACTGTATGTATAAAAATTTGCCCATCTATATTAAAAACATAGCTTAAGAAAGCTTGACCGAATCCCCTTTTCCACGAGGATTGTGTAGATTCCTTTATAATTTTGGCGTATGATCATAACTTTTAAAAATATTTTAATAACCGGCTATTACTCGCCTACTCCGCTATTTTTAATTAATTTTATTTAGATCTACAAAATTGGAAAATTTTTTGAATAATTACTTCGAACGAAGCAAGAATTGAAGTCGAAAGCAGAAGCATCGCCACAAACACATATCTTTAACTGGAGGCCATTTGTCAGCATTTGTAAAATAAAAGCAACAAAAGGAAATTAATAATTTAACTAATATTAAATCGGATATGTTTTATTTTTGTACGCATGCCGCAGCAAACCGCCGGGTACCAGCTAGTGATAAATACATAAAATATTCAGGAAATCAAATTGATGTTACATTTAACAATACCACATTGATGATCTTCATCAATGAACTAGAATCTAAACTATGTAGTAACCACGGTAAATGAACATATAAAAATACAAAATTTAATCGAAAAATTACTTTAAAAAAAATTACATTAAAAATATTTTAATACATACCTAAAAATACTCTCATGTACTTATTTAAAAGAAAGAAAAAAAAAAGATGAATAAAAATTGTTGTTTTTAAAAACTCTATCAAATATATATAAATAATCTATTAGATAAATAATAATTTATGGCATATTCAATTTTATACATAATAATTCATTCGTAATGAAAATCATTTTTAACCATTCAAAGGGGCATGAAACATAATATTGACGGACCCTCTATTATGTGAAATATTTCAAGTTTCCGGCCAAAATAACAAATATTTATCCAAATGTTTTTAAATTTGGTATACACAATAATGACATGAAAGCGGAGAACTTGTCGAAGAATTTTTCTCGATAAAACATTTTTAATTATCAATCCGAATTTTGATTTTTAACTTAAACGTTTTTTCCGATAAATACTCTGCGACAAGCCTTTCGTTTTCATACCATTATTGTACATACCAAATTTCAAAACATTTAGATAAATATTTTTTGAGTTATTTAGGCGCAAAAATTTAAAGAAATACAATATATATTATGTGTAATTTAAATCAACAGTTTGTTAGAATCACACGCCTTTATGTCAATAACAGCTGTGGATAATCCCTCTTAAGATATTTTGCCTTCAAGAAGTATTTCAGTTATCAAATAATCCATTATCAGTTTGAATTATAATTCCACAATACTATGATCAAACTATTGGCCATAATAAATAAAGAACAATTAATTAATTAAGAAGTTATTGTAATGCCTTGATATTTTTATACTTGCCATACAAATTTATATATACCTAATGGACAAAGCCAAATTTAAGAGAATTTGATTTGGAAATATCTTGAATCCGAGGAAGAATACAAGTAAACATGGGGAGCAGTATAGTAAAAACGGCTTCAATTGAAAAATGATATTTTTGTAGATGAGATTTGAACCGGATCATGGAGATCAAGATTATAAACTATTAGAAAGAAAACTTTTTGAATACAGAATTCTAATTAATACGCAATTTTCTTGTTTTGACAAAATAATGCCTGTTGGTTTTTCGCACTATGTCTTCGTGAGTATATTTCTTGAGGATTAAGAAAATCGCACATTGGTATGATCGCCAAACCTCACACAATAAATATTGACTTAATTATGAAATAAAATGGTTTTGGATTTTTTTTTAAATTCATTAAATCAATCAAAGCCCTGAGCGTTTATATAGTCGTCTAAAAATTATTTCTTCTATTTCAATTATAAACTATTCATATAACAGGTAATTACATTTTGGAAATAATACTTTTAGGAAGCCATGTAATGTTCTGTTTTTAAATATACAATTATTATTTGTTCTTCTACAGTATATTTGTATACATGATAACTGCTTTCTTAAAAAAAATAACAGCTGTTACACAATTATTATTGTGAAGGTCAGTGTACAACAAAACTTTTTTTAAAACAGCAAATTTTTTTTAAATATCTAACTAATAATTGAATTTTTGTATGTGATATTTAAATTAAAACTATTTTTAGTACATATTATTAATAACTTTCAACATATAATTGAAACAAATTTTTTTTTTAAATTAATCTATTTATAAATTTTTATTAAATAATTTAATGGATAGTGTAATTACTCATCGTTTGTAATTAATTCATAAACTAAATTTATTATAAATAAAAATAAATACGAATCCTATAATCAAATTAAAAGTAGCCTTGAAAATTTTGAAAGTATTTTTATTTTTTTAAATGCATATTATATTGATAAATTTAACATGAAAAAATGTTTTATTTACCTATCTACATATTAAACTTTTTTCTCTAATTTTATTCGGAATTACAACAAATCGTTTATGAAAAAGGTATATATTAAGTTTTTACCTGTGCTTATTTTTAAGGTTTGAAAGTTAAATTAGAATATGATTAGGTATTTACCCATCCAACAATTTAGATATCTATTTTAAGATATTTTAAGAGAGCGATAATTATCAATCCATATATTTTATATCTGTGTTTGTAGATTTTTACTGAAAAACTGTAAACTAAGCTCTTCAGGCAATATTTCAAAAACTACGAATTCAATCATTAAATGGATATTGATTTTAAAATCTGCAGGTCAAATTGTAAGCATAATATTATCGAAATTGGAGACACATAAATTTTCTCGATTTTTTCGTCATTTTCAAAGGGAAATTCCCTAAGAAAATTACAAAAAATCGAAAAAAATGTTTTGTTTCTAAAAAACCTTAATAACAATAGAAAAGCCAAAAACAGTAATAAATTTTAAACTAAACTTATAAAAATAGGTAGATAAAAATATGAAATCTGAATGAAATCGTAAATGACAATAAATTACTGAATTGCGTATCTAAAAAATAAGTATTTATATTGTGCGTACCTAAAACATACAAAATCAATATCGATATAAAACATATTAAATTTATAATATAACATTAATTATCTATAATAATAAATATTTAAAAAAAGAAAATTCGTTTTTAAATACATTAGTTCAAGGCTTCTTCACATATCAAATTCAACAAATTTCTCAATTTACATGAGGCGGCATTAAAAAGTAGATCGGTCTCTAAGAAAAAAATATTGGTTAAACTCAATTGAGTTATTTTTAAATAACTCAAATACACGCCAAAGAATGTAACAATTCTATGCGTTTTGAAATATTGCTTGTAACTGTCAATCTTTTTTAAATTAAAAATTATCTTTAGTGCATTTTTTTGGCATAGCTATCCGAGCCGTAAACTATATTACCATAACTTATAAAAGATACAAAATTGGTGTAGTAAAGTAGCAACTGAGTCTTAGTATCTTCTTTAAGCCTCTTACTACGTATTTGATAGCATGTAGAACTTTTTATCTTTAACTTTTTAATAAAACGATAAATAATATTTTAGGAATTCAGTTACAATTATTTTTTCGATAATTAGAAACACTAATTAAAAAGATTATTTTACTGCTTCTAAAAGTAAGTATCACTGTTTTTAATTTATCCTATCTACAATATTTTAGTAGCTATAAACTTTTGACTAAATATATAATACATTTATTTATATATTTCATATGCAGATAGTCTATAAATCTAAATCTAAAATCTACAGAAACTGTGAAAATTAATTTAAAAAAACTGAATAAATTTACATAATTACGTAACTTGGAATGAGTTGTATTCCAAAAGTAAATATGATAACAATTAGTATAATATAATTGTTTACTTATACTTCGAAAGAAATATTATACTTATATTAATTAAGTTTTATAAACAAATATTATCACAATTGTGTAAACTCAACTGCCTATACTTCTCCAAAAGTTATCCTGTATTGGACAATTTTTCACATCTATTTTCACACTACATTGAATTTTATGCAAGATAAAGTAGAATTTATTCATTAACTCGATTAAAATAATTACTTCTTTTAATTACCATAGAAAATATAAAATTTGTATGTATCCTACAAATTGTAACTTAAATTTTCAAAACTGTTTTTCTAGACTGTAGTAGAAAAAATTAATTAAACATTTTCCTCATTTAAATATTTAAAATGTCAAATAATTTAAAAATTTTGACAAAAAAACTAAATCCTATTACGTCTCAAAAAATATATATAGCTTTTTAATTGATATAATCTGTTATTTTGTAGTCTCAAGGAGACTTATATCTAAATAATGATATAATCGATAAATAATTTGAAAAAAAAATGCAGACAATAATTTAAATAACCGGTAAGACACGATGACATTTTATTCTGGATAGAAGCAACAAAAAATTGCATTCAAGTTTTATAAGCAACAGAAGAAACAAATTCACGTGTAGTGGACATAGGCATGGCATAGGTCAAATTATATATCCGGTTGCATAATCAATTGCAAATAGAACTTGATTAGCAAAATATTAACTTTTTAATGAATGCCTCGAATTTGATATCAAAATTGGTATTTTTGAATATTTTATTCGAAAATATGTAAATTTCTTAGTCATGATTCAAAAAACTATTTGGTCGACATACATATTTAGGTTTGTCATCAAATCGTTATTTTTGACTTAGTATGTAAATTTTTTTTGTCATAAAATTGAATTTTAGTTTTATGTTTAATGAAGTGGCGAACGTAATTTTTATTAAATGAAAATTGTATATTTATACTTCATTGTAAGTAAAAATGAGTTGAATAATGGAAAAAAATTTTTGCTTCAAGATTTCAATCGACATATGCACTTATTCGACGAATATGCGTATTTACAATAAAATATGTATTATGTACTTATTTAGCATCCGTGATTCTTTTTTTAATTCATTTCATCCAATACGTCTGTGTGTATCTCGATAATTCAAATTTGACCCGTAAAATGTGGAAACGTTGCAAGTGTGAGATAATATAGATCTAATTATAGGCGAACAGGAAAGTAAATAAATGATTTTATTGCAATTTAACATTTTCTCTAATTAATTTCTCATGTAATTCCACAAATATATGGAATTGGATTAACTAAGTTTGTAGCCAACACCCATTTTTTCTGTAGTAATTTCATATGTACATCTAATTTTTTTTCATTATTGAATACATCAAATTTATAAATTATACTCCCTCCAGCTTTTAAACACTACTTCCACTTCGTGTTCTCCAAATCACACATATTCTACCCGCATGATCCATTCGATTGATTTTTTTTTCAATAATTTAGACAGAATGGATTAATAAGAATTTATTTTAGTATTATCTGATTTTAAAAACTGCTCGTTTTTTAGCGAATAAAGTAAAAACTTTGACAAACATGCGCATGTATTGGACAATTGCATCAAAGGGCAATTGTAAATCAATTGACAATTGTATCAAAGGACAGTGGACAATTGTAAGGGTCCCCTTCAGGGGACCCTTAAATTGATAATACGAATATTAAAAAAGATTTATGAAAATATGAAAGGTGCAACTGAGACATTTCTTATAAAATCTTATGAAGACTTATCTTTAAAATGTGTTACGGCTATTGAAAGACAAAAATACGCGAGCGGATGTAATTCTATTAATTCTCTTCTGGACTGTGGATTCCAAATACTCAAATTATGACACTATAGTATTTTCAACCAAATCACCAAAATTAGATTTTAAAATTTTCACCAAAATTAATATTTTCAATCCCAAAACAAAATAAATTCATTCGTTTTCATTTGGATTTTGATCGGTTTCAAAAATTCTTATTTATTCTTAAAAACAAAAACCGATATAAAAATAATTTTTATACGAAATCCTCGATCGTAAAATGAAATTAAAAGGGTTGTAAATAACACAAAACTATTCGGGAAATTTATTTATATGTTTAAATTTTTATACATATTTTATTCATTTTCATTTTGATCATAAAACGCCAATTGCTGTAATTCTTTAACAGACGCTTCAGCTGCCTAAAGACAAACACAAAAACACAATAATCATTTAAAAAAATTGTCTTAAATTTACTAACACTTACATTTCGAACATTTTCAATTGAATCATACATTAATGCTTCCAATGTATCTTTCATGCGTGCATTCCAATTAATCTGCAAAGCTCTACAACTAAATCGTGCTAATAATCGAATTAATA
Organism: Chrysopa pallens; assembly: GCA_020423425.1. NCBI lineage: Eukaryota > Metazoa > Arthropoda > Insecta > Neuroptera > Chrysopidae > Chrysopa > Chrysopa pallens. Next base: position 33,807,887 of record CM035593.1, read on the forward strand.
CACAAATTCGAGATCGTAATATTGGACTGGAATGTCTTAATAAAGTAATTAAATCTATTTTATTATCTTTCTTACAATTATTATCGGTATTATTTGAAAGTACAATTTTTTCAATTAATTCAGCATTTTCTGGTAAAATACATAGAATATGTGTTAAAATTGCAATTATATCAGTTACGACACGTAATTTTCTTTTAGCTAAAACAAAAATTAAAAATGGTTATTTTTTCTTATTGGTTTTTTACAAAATTTAATAATTGTTTTCAAATATTTGGTGGTTCCCAAGTATGATTTTTCCTTTTTAGTAATAGTAAAAAGAAATATTTCTTACATAATGACAAAAATTTCTTCAACATTGGTACAGCATTTAAAAATACAACAGCATCACAAAATTGACTAGCAAATACGAGATCCCTATGAACTAAATTACATATTAAAACAAATATACTCTCTAACGATTGTAATTCATCAATCGATAAATCCGACATCGAACGTAACATTTCTGAATTAAAACTAGATTGTGATGTATTTGTTGGTGTTTCATTTGAACTGGAACTATCCGCTCGTCGTACTCGAATTATTAATTGTGCTGCATATATTAAATTTGGTACTAATTTAATTTCTAAATAAACCTAAATTAGAAAAATTGAATATTTAATAATGTTGACTTTCATGATAAATTTAATTTGAGAATTACATTTTTTATTTTCGATAATGTTTCATCTTTGATACCGTCAATAACAAATGGTAAAGATAGTAAACATGCTACGTTTTCGATAACACTGGAACTTGCTGCTGGATTACGTAATGGTGCGATTAAAACACTTGCTAAATTTGGTTGTAACAATGATGCTAATTCTTTTGATAAAATCTCCCGCATTGATTTATGTAAGAATGCTAACCATTCTTCACATTCAATTGGTTGTTGTAAATCACAAATTTCCCAATTGGCTAACGTGTTTGTCCTCGTTGGTGTTTTAGTTTCTAAAAACAGTGATTTAAATCGATATTAATATTAAAAGGCACGTTGAAAAAATTTTTAATTTCCAAAACGAAAATTTAATTCCTAGATTTAAAATATTTACATTTTAGGAATTATATTGAAAATTTATTATTTGTTTAACTCGATACTAAAATTTTTATTAAAAACTTAATTTATAATTATTATGGCCATACTGTCAATTGTTTCGTCAGCTGTTTGCAACTAAAATAAATTTATTACTTCAAAATTATTATTCAGTATTTAAGATACTGAAATTACCATTACTATTCAATTAAAAATAAAAATTTATCTCAATTACCAAAAGTCAGAATATGTTACTTTATCTTACCAAGTTAACGACAAGTAAGAATCTATCTGGAGACAACACAAAAGCATTGTAAGTAAGTCGAGAAAATAAATACGATTAAATAATTTTTACTGATGTAGATTTAAAAAAAAAATTATAATAATAATAATAATAATAATTACCATTTAATTCATTGGATTCTTTTTCCTCTTTTTTATTTTCCACATTTGTTTTCGAATACTTTCGATCAAACGGTTGTCCTAAATCAACATTTGATAATTTTCTATCAAGTGTATCAGTTGATTCATTCGCCGATACAACATCGTCCACTAATGAATTTCTATTTTTATTATCATCATATTTTCGATCATTAATTTTTTTTGCAAAATTATCCAAATTTTGACTTAATTTATTTAAATGTGTATCACGTTGTGATGGTAAATTTTTAAAATCTGTTGTTTCAGTACTTACTGATTTCACTTGAGTTATTTTAGCACCATCACTTTTTGTTACATTTGATGGTTTTATATCATTTTTTGGCTCTGACCAATTGCTTAGAGATTTTACTGTACGTGGTTTATTATCGTTATTGATAATTTCATTACTTGTTTGGCTTTGAGATCCTTTTTTTGAATAAGTCTTATGCTCAGTTTCAGATTCTTTTTCCGTTTGACTTTCATTTGTGTTTCTAAAATATAAAAATAATTCTATAACTTATCTGAGAAAGCAACCAAATTTTTAGAAAATATTCTTTCTAGCTATCACGACTTTAGACAAGGGCTCATAAAAGACGAGATTTAGACAAACTTTGCAGGGTATAATAAAACGTAATGCAAATATAAGAATTTGTGTCACGATTATTTGTCAACGAAATTTTTTACTTAGATAAATAACAATGAGTTCAGATTTTTGTTCTTTAACAATGATCGCTTTCAAAATATGCTTACCCAATGATTCAATTGATAACGTTTTTATTTTTTGAAATCGATGGTTCAATCCGACTATCTAGGAGAGACATAAGATCAATTGTGAAAATTTTTATACTCAAAGTGTCTTGTCTGTGGACACTTTTACTTGAATCGTTTAAAGTTGCCAAAATATTATTAACATCGACAGATTTTGACGCCTACTTTGAAACATTTTTACGAATGCTCGTGGCACACATTTTTTATTTTAATTTAATCTTTAAGGAATTTTCATGTTCAAAGACCGTTTTAAAATATAATAAAAATATTAATTAAAGAGAGAATAAACGTGTAATAGCAATAGTCTTATTGAAACAATTGTTATTTTTTTGTTTATAAGTAAGTTGAAATCACCACATATTTATTTTAATAAATAAATTAATACAATTATGTTATTGAAATTCAAGTTGGTACAATAAATAAACCAACCATCAGAATGTTGATAAGTGTGATTTATAACGATAATATAAATCGTATTTATATCTAATAAAATTTTTGTAAATAAATGAGATTTGCCAATGATAAACACGCTAATAAAATTTTTGAAATTATCTTGCAGATTTGGAAATAATAAATATGTTTCTAAATTTTTGTATCTATATTTAACTTAAATATGTTTCTTACTTCTTAAATTTCATACTATGTTTTATTGCATAGTTACTATTCTGTTCTTTAGAATTAGACACCGAATTCGAAGTTATTTGTCCCAACAAACCATTATTTTCAATTTTTTCATCCAAAATAAGTATATGTCCAGCTACAAAAGGGTGTGATAAAATATCTGACCAAGTAAATCGTTTCGAAGGATCTTTTTGAAGTAAACCCTTAAATTAGAAAAAATATTATAATTTTTTATACATTATTATTTATACATTATTTAAAATTTTAAAAAATAATAAACATTTGCATAATACCTTTAAAAACGATGTGCATGTAGGTGTTATCGAACTCGGCCATTGTATTTGTTCATGACGTATTAAACTGACTAAATGTAAAATTGAAGTTGTACAAAATGGTGGCACACCCACAAGTAACTCATAAATAATACATCCAAGTGACCATAAATCAGCGGTATGATCATAAGGTCGTTCATCAATTAACTCTGGTGCCATATACAATGGTGTGCCTTTAATAGAAGTTAATACATACGTTCCAGTACTCATATTTCTGGCAAATCCAAAATCACATAATTTTGCTTTGCCTTGTACGTCTAGTAAAATATTTTGCGGTTTTAAGTCACGATGAAGTACTCTATGTGAATGTAAGTAATACAGCGCCGATACTAAATCCCAAACAATAACACGAACTCGATCTTCATGTAAAAAACCTTCTTTGCCCAATATTATATGAAGCTCCTTATGTGCGAATTCTGTTACTACCACAATCTATAACACAAATAAACGGTATTCAAATTAGGCCGAACTAAACTTTTAATTATTTATTTATGAATTATTTTACGAATATTGAAATTAAATTTTTTCAATGAGTGTAAAATAGAAAGAGTGAGAAATTCATTGTATCGCAGAAACTGATTTATTTAAGAGATCAAACATCGCTGTGAAACATACACTCTTCCGTAAAGAACTATTACTATTTATTGGGCTTTGGGAAACCAAATATTTATATAAGTTAGAAATGGTTAAATCAATTAAAAATGTGCATTTTTACCTCATTATCCGTTTCAAATGAGTCCACCATTCGAATAATATTCGGATGATGTAAATGTTGCTGAATTTCGCATTCTCTTCTCAGACCTTTCAATTCTTTATGTGATCTTCCTCTCTAAAAATTAATAATTATTTATTTCGAAATAGTTAACAGATTTTTAAGATACATACTTTTCGAATAACTTTTAAAGCTACAATTTCACTATCCAAAATTCGTTTAGCTTTATACACTCGTCCAAAAGAGCCTTCTCCAATTAAACCAATTACTTCATATTTTTCCATTTTCAGTTAATTTTAAACGCCTAACATAAATATTTTTAAACCATTGTTTTTGTTTACTTGCGAATCCGTCAACTGTCAGATTCAAAGCTGTCAAGAAAAAATCTTTCAAGTAAGAACGCTCTCTATAATAGGTCCAGTTCAGCGTAATACAGATTTTGTTAACTTTAGATCACAGTCGTTAGATAGAACGATTACAAAGAATTATATATAATTTGTTTTTATGCTTCGTAAATAGTAAAATATGCCCTTGTAGACTTGAATAAAAATTACATTATCATTTATAAAATATTATCATTTATTAAAATTATCCATAGATTTAAATACTAATCTTAACGGCTCAATAACCAAAACATTATGTAAGTATATATTCTTTTGTCTGAGATGACTATCGATAATAATAAAACATTTTTATTTTCTATATAAAATGATCAAGGTTCTTAAATATTTAAAAATTTATAAATTGACTGTTTTTAACAGTAAAATTATCACATATTATTTGCTTACAGATGATCAAGGTTTTCAAAATTAGAAAAAGACACTTGTAACTGTTTCATTTCATTTCAAACTACACACAATGACTATTTTATAATTTCATTAATTCGACAAACAAAAATTAAAAATTCACCATTAATATTTAAAATAGTTAAATATTTTTAAAACAATAGTTGTTTCTAAATGTTTTATATACCATTCTAAACAAGCATATTCTATTTCATTAACAAATACCTACTTTTTAAAATATAATATTTACTGTGTAATAAAAATTTTCTATTTTTTGTAAAACAATAGGAAAATATAATACATCACATATTAATTTTCGCATAACATATATAGGATCGCAATACATAAATAAATTTTTCTTATATATTTATTTAATTTGTAGCTCGTGCATTTGTAAACACAATAAACGAAATGTATTTTAGTAATTTAACAAAAATAAATTAAAAAATCCTGGTTCAAGGCTTTCGAGTAAAACTTATGCTCCTAATTAGTTCTGTACTAAGAACCTGTATTATTGCTTTTATTTTTTTATGACTAAGAGTGCATTTTTAAAGATAATAATGTGTTTTTTTTACTAACAGTAAGATTATCAAATTTTTTTATCTAGACCTACAACTGTTTTTTGTTTTTGTTAATCTTTGATTCCTTTGTACGATTTAAGATAATGAAAATCGTTGAATAATGTTAATAAGTATAAATAATGCAAATAATTGCTGTTGCATTCATTTTTTTCTTTATATGATGTACATATAATTTTCTCGTTTCAATAATTATTTAAATTCGATTGATCTGATATAAATTAATCGTTTTGTTTATATTTGTTTAAATTAAAATTATTTTTAATCAAAATTGTTTTATTAACCGATTCAAATATTTTAACATGACTGTAAACTTTTTTGATTATTTTTCACGTAAAATATGTTATAAATTTATGACTTTTGGGAACAGATGAATTTTATGTTCCGATAAATCTTTGTTTATTAACTATTGAAAAAATTGCAATGTTTGTTTTTTATTTTTTTGAATTTAAAATTAGTTAATTGGCAAATTTACTATTTTGAATCTATAATCTGAAAATAAATAGACATTTTTTTTTCACTATTGTATAACTAGACGATTTTGCATTTCGTTTCTATATAATTTTCGAAAACGTTATGCTATTTTTATGAAATTTTTAGGCACGTTTATCACATTCAGGAAATTTACTGTATGTGGTGTCTCATTGGGCTATCAGGGGTTTCATAATAACAAATTTACAAAAATTATTATTATTCTCACCAACGGTATGGTCAATTGGAACATATAAACCAATTAAGAAAAAGATCTATGGTCTATATTTTGTGTCTAATGAAAAAAGATATCACCATATGTGAGATCTACTGCTCAGAGCACTTCTTATTTGTTTATAAAAATCATAGACATATAGAATGGGCCTAGAGCGTGGTCAATTTCATGACGGTATTGTTCAGTCCATTCTTCAAGTCTTTATAAATAAATAATTTTTTTTAACTTTAAGGCATCAATCTTTATTCACCAAATTATTAAGGGTCCTTAATTGATCGAACGAAGTTAGGTCATATTTTAAGTAAACGATTTTGAGTTTCTTGAGTTTCGGCTGTAACTCGAACGCGTTTTCTGAATTGAAAACACAAATACAAAGTAACTTTTAGCAAACATGTACAAATGTTAGGAAGGTGCGCCTTTTTAATTGACATGATATGAAGGGCCGTAATTTAGAGTAATAAGAAAAATTAATTTTTCTACTGAATCCGGCTACCATTGTAGAAAATTTTCAAAAATATCAACTGGTTTTAGCTATGCAAACTAAGAAGATACGAAATTTTGAAATCGAGGTGAAATGAAATGACATATTTTCATTTATTTCTGACTGAGGTCTACCATTCACCAAATTGTTAGTATAAAAATTAGCACATTTTAATGTATAGTTAGTAGATACGATAATTAATTAAAAATATTGAATTACTAAAATTTATATCCACAGACAATAAAAAGGTATGATATTACACACATTACACAAGATTTGATAAGCATTATGCATAAATATATTGAATAAACATCACACATGTAAAAATATCATAAATAATTTGTTTTAGAAAATACCTCCTACTTTGTGTTTCCGATTTGCAGTGCCATTTTATAAAAACAGAGATTAAACATTGCTTACAGACTCCCAAAAAAAAAAAAAAAATTTTTAATTGATAATTTTCTTCAATAATTGCCCGAAATAAACAACTTTCTAATTAAAAGTTAAGACTTTAATAAAGAAATAATAAAAAAAAATCCTTGTTTAACATCTTATTTAAAAAGATATATGATAAAAAAATATATAAGGGTAATTATAAAGATAGAAAAAGATCCATTTTTATTTAGACAAAATGTATAGCGTGAAAATTAATATACAGAATTTAGATTCTATATACTATACGAGCCTCAAATAAATTAGAAATATAAGTTTAAAATTAAACATAGGATTATGTATTTTAATTTAATTCGAAATTCAAGGGAAAAAAAAGTAAGCTCCTAATATTGGATAGTCGATAATATCTCAATATCGGATATATAGGATAAGTCCGGAGAAAATAGTCGTATAGGAGAGATGGCCAGCGTAATTATTTTCGAAACCCATAACTAGATGGCTATACTATAAGCTTAGTTTACTTCTGTTGACGTATCACGTACTGCTAGTATCGTACGTCGACAGAGGTGAACTAAGCTTAGAATATTGCCATCTGGCTATAGGTTCCAAAAGTAATTAGACTGGTCATATCTGCCGTACGGCCATCTCTCCCGGACATACTTTAATATTAGTAGGTACCCTATGTTTATACATGATATGTTAGTAGGTTAATCATGAATAGAACTTGGTCTATTATCAATAAAAGTGAGCTTAATTATACAGGATATTTTAGGAGGGCTTACACCATTTTGGGGTTACTTTTATTTCTTAAAATTAAAATTTCCTATTTTTATCATAATTTTAAAATTAATCTAAAATTATATAACCAAATATAAAAATTTCATCCATCATTAGTTGAAGTTGGTTTAAGTGCTGAAAGTATTTTTGTTGGGTTGATTCCTTTTTGGGGGTAATTTCAGATAACTGTTCGTTCGTGGTGTAGCACTTTTATACATATAGATTATATATGTCCCAATATTTTAAAGTAAACAAAATTTGATATTCGATTACCGAAATTATATTGGTTCATAATTAATGTTAATATTATATTTAATTAATAATTGTTTTAAAAGTAAAATATTTATAAAATATATATGTATTAATTTGACAAAATTTTTTAATTAATAATTTATTTTTTAATTTTATAGGTACTGAAAGCTAATTTAAGAATATTTTTAAAATGATTATATTTTAAAATAAAATAAAAAATTTTATTTCTGCTTTATTTAAAATCAATTAAAAAAAATTAAATAATTTTAAATTTCTACTGTAATTTATTTCATGTGACAAATTTGCTTCTTTATTAAACTAAATAGCCATATCTCTGGAACGGCTAGACCGATTGTTGCAATTTGTATATTATGTAAAAAAATATATTTTGTACATTTTTAAAACATAAAATTTTCTACGGTAAATTGACTTTATATTTTTATCCTTATTTATTTTCGATTTTTCTTTAACAACGATTTTCTCTAATAATCGATTTTAATACTAAATAATTTAAACTATACTAATGTAAACCTATAACACACATGTACATATAAACTTTCATCGGATGAACGGTTCACTAAATATCAGGATTAAGTGAAAAAAAGAGGTCGGTTTCAAGCGCTCTATACTCTGAAGAGCAAGTGATAGATGAGGTGTTTTTAAAATGGAACCATTCGGAACATCTCCACTATTGTGCACGATAAATATTCGTTTAAGTTGTAGAATTATGCCCGTTCGCCTGAATGACTTCACGGACTAATAGGGTCAAATTCCTTCAGACCGACGTACAGAAAACCAAAATTCTTCTGGAAGTTCCATAATGTCGACATTTATAAATAATTTTTAAAACGGAGCAAACAAATTTTTTTTAAAACAGGAAAACAATACTTCCGAACTTGGAAGTAAAATAAGAAATATTAAAACGTTATAAAATTGTCATAAAGACGGTATTTTTTGGTTGATTTTAAATGAGATTGATTTTTCAATCTGTGACGAATCAAAAATCAAATACTTAATATTAATTAGTAATCATTAATTTTGGTCATAAATAGTATTATATTTTTTGCAAAAAATGCAATTTCTATTTTTATTTTTAAAGTTCATCCTGAAATATTGTTTTGTTTTTATTGTTATTTTACAAATAATTAGTATTCATCGATTGTTGTCATCAGCAATGTCACCAATGAATGGTTGATTAACAAGTAGTATCTCAGCTGAGATTTATTTTCAAGGTACGTACATTTTATATAAATAGAGATAAATTTACTCCTTTATTTTTAGTAATAATCAGTTGTTGAGAATGGGATTCCGCGTTTTGATTCGAGCGCGTTGCCGCTGGAGAGAGTATGATCCAAAAAAAAATTATGAAGTTATATGAAAACTATAATGATATAAGTTACGTTGGAAAAATATTGTCTATCAATTTTTGAAATAATTCTCCTATTATTAATAAATAATTTTTTCCCAATGCTCTGTATATAAAAATTAACATAAAAGCCTCGATAATTGTGCTATAAATCTAAAACTTTTTGCACATCTTCTCGTGGTCCCATCTCCAAATAATACGTAAGAGTCACATGGGATCCAGCAGACTCCACACACAAAAAATAGTTCTTATTCGTGCCTTATTAGATTTATTTACTTAAATCAATAAATTTTGAAAAAAGTATTATTATTTATTAAAAGTATATATTTATTTTGAAATACTTGCCCCAAAATTTGTCTGGGGTCCACTAGAATCCATGGGACCTTAATACATTTTGTTACAACACATTTCAAATTATATATAATAAAATAATGCTACCTATATTTAAAACAAAAAATAAATAATTTAGTAATTGTTTATTATTGTTTATTAATTTGATATCAACATACGAGCAAACTTTTAAAAACACCATAACTTTTGTATATATAAAAGAACATGATTTACATATTATTGTATCCATTTCTAATGTGAATTGTTAAAGAAAAGGCGCGCATGAGCATAATTCCGTTTCTCAATACTAAAAATTTTCTTTGCATATCAAATTTTTATATTAAAAAGTATAAATTTTGAAAAAAAAAAATCACTCTGATAATTAATTTGATCACGAACGCTTATAAAATTTGATTTTTTCAATACATACATTTTTGAGTTTGATATTCGGTCATATTGTAATTGTTACAAAAAAAAGAATTTTTTTTAAATAATGTGTTCGCGATATATAAAATTTTTAGTGCTTTTTGTAATTGTAGAATCAACATATTGTACTAGTCGTGCATCAAATGATTGTAATAATAAAACTGGCAATAGTTATCGTTCAACGTTACCGAATAAAAAAAGAAAAATTCTAAGTGATGTAAATGCATATTTAACTGGTGATTTATCTGAAGAGGAACAATTATGTAAGTTATAAATAGCATCATTTGCTTGAAATTTAATTGGAGCAAAATTCTATGCGAATTATTTTTGTATTAAACTTAAGATCTACTATGAAATTACTCAATAGGCCAGGCAAATTATTCAACATTTTAAAGCCTAATTGAAGTATGGGCTGACCATTTCCTAAGTGATATACAGAGAATAACAATTTCTAAAGAATTCTTATTTATGATTTGGACGTCAGAATTATCTTCAAAAAGAAGATTTTAAGAAGTCATTAAGACGTCGAAAGCTCCGCTTATTTAGCAGCACGTTAAGACTTCATAAATAAGAATGCTATAAGAAGGTTTTTTTCTGAGTACTTAAATAAATTAGTTTTTTGGGCTAAGGAAATAAATAAAATATTTTTTTTAAATAAATTTAAAATATTAGCTCGAAGATATCCAGGTTGGATGTCTGCTATTATAACATGTGGTTCCGTTATTACACCACAATAGTCACATTTTTTACGCTCAAATATTAGCTATTTCATTTAAAAGATTCAATAAATATTAATAAGAATGCTATAAGAAGGTTTTTTTCTGAGTACTTAAATAAATTAGTTTTTTGGGCTAAGGAAATAAATAAAATATTTTTTTTAAATAAATTTAAAATATTAGCTCGAAGATATCCAGGTTGGATGTCTGCTATTATAACATGTGGTTCCGTTATTACACCACAATAGTCACATTTTTTACGCTCAAATATTAGCTATTTCATTTAAAAGATTCAATAAATATTAATTTTTTTAAATGAATATTCATAATACCGTCTATCTAGATAAATTTGAGAACTGAAACAGAATCTCAAAACTAAATTTCGACTAAGTCATTAGACGAATAATTTATGGTAAAACTAATTCGTTAGTATATTTATCTTCGATTTTTTTCCTATATGATAATCCCCCAAATTACTTTTTAATATAGAAGAAAAAATCAAAGACCATGAAACAAAAACTAATGACATTGTAGATTATTATTCGAAAACAGTAGATACAATTTTAGTGAATTCACATTAGAAAAATTAAATCTAATCGAGTTCTAAAAGAGGCCCCATATTTCTGACTTCTTATAAAAGTCGATAAAATACTTCTTTAAGTGCTCATTTTTCCAACATATTTCCTACTTCTTACGAATTCATAAAAATGATTTTATAATTATTAATGAGAACTCTAGGATTTTTCGAATAAATTTCGATTTTTGATCAAATTGATCTAGGAAATTGGGGAAAAAATCGAAATTTATTCATAAAAATAACTTCATACAGGGCTCATAATTCTGACTTCTTTCGAAAGTTAGAAAAAAGACTTCTTAATTACTTATTCCGAAGTCAGAAATAAACTACTTAATGAGGTCATAATTATGACTTCATAAAAAAGAAGTCTTAAAATGGTATCTTTTTGAAGTCTTTCTGATTTGGATGTTTGCTGGGAGTTATAGGATACAAAGTTTTAAAATTTGTGCGATAAATTGTTAATTTGAATATTGTGTTCAAGTAATAATTTTTATATCTTTTAAATCTTTAATCACACCAACAAAAAAAAAAATTTTATTATGCTGGTAATAATCAATAGTTTACAACTCATTTGTGTAACAATGATTATCATTTATTTAGCAATATAAATTAATAATTTATTGGTTTTATACATTTTTATTAATTTAATGGTTTTATAAACTTTAAAAAATTTAATGGTTTTATAAACTTAATTTGCATTAAAACATAAATAATTTAAACATCAAGATGGTTTGGTTTAGTTTGGATAGTTTATTATATAATTTTTAAAACTGGTATCTCAATTCGAAATCAATCAAAAAGCGTATAGATTAAGTGCTAGTAAGTGGATTGAGCGAGACTTTCGATAGAGCCGTAAATGTTTTTAGTGATAAATAATATACTGGTAAATGTGTTCTACCAAAAATCAGTCCTGTACGTCGTAGGTTTGTATATATTTGAAGTGATAAGAAATTATTTGAGGTAAAAACAAAAATTGTAGAGCATGCAAATTTCAGATTAAAAAGGGTTTTTTATCTTTTTGGCTAATACAAAAACAAATGGAGCTAGAGAAGTTAACACACATATATACTGATCGGTAGATTTTATCGTGTAATGTAGAAAAAAATACATTAAAACAGAAGTCAGTATATGTTATACATTATTATTTTTTAAATTTGCTTAGTGGAGATCCCCACTATGAAAAAAAAGACTAATGTGTAATACATATTTTCGTATATATATATATATATATATGTATGTATATATATATATATATATATATATATATATATATATATTTATGTATATATATATATATATATATATATATATATATATATATATATATATATATATATATATATATATATATATATATATATATATATATATATATATATATATATATATATATATATATATATATATATATATATATATATATATATATATATATATATATATATATATATATATATATATATACATATATACATATATTGTATATATGTTTTGGTGTATTATCTAAATGTGAGCTTAAAGACGAATCTCTTATGAAAAAGTTTACGAAAAAATATTACAAACAAAAGTTGTTTAAGTTTTTAAAACTAAACATTTTTGTTTTAAAATTGTTCCTATCTGTTCGAAGTTCGAAAGTTGGTTCATGGATCCATTGGACCGAATGAATAGTTTTTGCTCATTCAAGAACTTAAACTCATTTGTTATATCTAAAACACGTTAGCAAAGTTTCAGTTCGATATTCCTTTTTGTTTATGAGTTATCCTTACAAGAGTATCAGCCTGAAAGGCGGACATGAAGGCAGGGACTAATTATTTAATTCACTTAATACCTATACCAAAATTTTGGTTGTGGCTTCACTATTTTCTATCCTTACAAACTTTAGACTAAAATTAGTATTTAAAAAAAAGAAGTTGGCTCTCAACATGCGTTTCAAATTAATCGATCGTTTCAAATGGTCGAACTTTAATTTGAACCAATTTTCCCGATTTAGTTCATTTTTAAATTTTTTACATATGTCAAGTTAAAAAAACTAGCCAGTAAATCACTTTGTGAATACAAAATTTATGGAACATTTTTTATGTATGTACTTTTGTATAGTAAAATAATTCATTAATAATATTTCATGCTTTGAAAGGTTTTTAAAGCTTTGTAAATTTTAATAGCCAATTGTTTATGAATGAAATAAAAATCAATAATAGTTCAAAGTGAATATATTTCCTCACTTCATGGCTATATAGGAAAATTAATTAAAAAAAGCATAAAATTGTAATTCGTCATACTTAGAATGTGATTTTATCACCAATTTCAAACCAAATATAATTATAACAAACAAAAAATTAATCATTAGCTAAGGTACCTGAGGCAAATAAGGCCCACATTCAAATTTCAGGCCTGAATAATTTTTTTTATTTCCCTTACGTGTAGATAAATTTACTCGATAAGACCTGAATGAAATAAATTCGAAGCCGCTGGTGACTTTATCTTATCAGAAACGAGCGATTTGTTAATTAACTAACAATAATTGCACCATTTTATAACTTTTGATGAAATTAACAGTGTAATTGTTATTTAACTTAAATTTTTTATTTATGTTGGACAAAAGAAACTGTAGGACATGATAAATGTGTTAATTTGCATTAGTTATTAATTTATTTTTTTTTCGTTTTTATCTAAGTTCTAGTCATTCGGCTAATAAGGCACTCTGCAAACATGGGTTGCCTTATTATCCTACTTGATTTTATCTCGATATAATAACCACAAATGACCTGGAAAAAGCTTATAGAATCCATGGAAATGGTAGAACAAAGAAAACACAGACAGGTTTTTGAATCTTTTAAAAGCATGCAACGTTTGGTTCGTGGTTCTATATTTCCAAGAATCGAAAAAACTCTACGATAAGTTTTTCATTAAAAATATTCCATAATAACTTTATATTCGTTAATGACGTAAAACCCATATCTCTTCTAAGACCTCAATAAATATGTTTCTAAATAAATAAAATGTTTTCTTTTCTTATGAAAAGAGATATTGTCACAGCTTTTCTTCCTAAAAGTTGTTTTTTCTAATTTAAGATCAATTTTTAGGAGTCTTTTTGTAGATAATGTAAGAAAAACTACAAATTTGCAGATAGGCCTTTTAAATATAAAATATTTGTTAAAAGTATTATCTTTTGTTTATATTTTTTAGATTTTTATGATAAATCAAATTGTTCAAAGCTTGATTTTATCTTTAAAATCCACAAAATGTAGCATTTATAGCACATTTAAACACCTTATAACTTTATAAAAATGAATGCTAGTGAAACGTTTTTAATATAAAAGTTTCCCACATATGGAAAGAACATTATTTCACGGCAACGTTTTAACACAATGGTAAATTAATTTATTATTAAATGCAATTTTGTTTATGTGAAATGCTATTTTCATCAACAAAATTTACATAAATTTAATGAAACATTTCAATTAAATCAGTTATTTTATTAGTTTTGCCAATCTAATCAAATTATTTATTAAATGTCCCTGGCTTTTAATCAGTAATCAATCGTACATACATAATGTTATGCATATTGATAACAATATATTAACATATTATTTATTGAATCTAATTAATAAATCTTATTTCTTTAGAAATAACACAAATTTCTGAAATATATTATAAAATAAATTTAAATTTTCGTAAAAAAAAATCTTTTTTTAATACGCTTTTATTTAAATACTCTAAAAAGAGGGAAATAAATTTTAAATTAAACCCATCAATTTATTACATTACACAATTTATATAACTAAAACACAATACGTAACTAGATGCTGACATACTATAATAAATTGACTCGGGTTTCATTTAATTAAAATTTTCTTTTTTTTTAAGCATTGAAATAAAAGCTTATTTTTTAAAATGTTTTATACAAAAATTTATTTTCAACTTTTTAGTAAATTATAACGTGACGGTAAAATTAAAAATATTTTTTACTCTGATTTCCCCTTATCATTCCAAATCGATTGCAAAAGATCGCATGTTCAAAGGTAATCAAAATTTTATTAAAATCATTTATTTTATAAATACAAAAAAACATTCAGATATTGAAATGAAAATTGAACCATAACCAAATATTTAATTTTGATGTTTTGAATTGTAATCAAATACTATTCAAAACTATGAACTTGACAATTTCATACGTAAAAATTGATTAAATTTATATGGCCTTTTATGAAAAATTTAAATAATCAAATTAAATGCATCTAAATTGATAAATTCAAGGTACCAGTATCATGAATGAAACAATTACTTTTAAATATGAAAAAAAATTTTATTATTAATATTTTTTAAATTCCTTTAAATATAATAACTTCAAAACAAAACAAGACGTAATGGGTCTGAGTCTACAAAATCGCAGCAAGAACTTCCTTATACTATAATTGTTATAACTATTATTATATTAATTACAATAGGTATTATATAATAAAAAAAGAAATATATATATATGTTTTATATATGTTTTATATATGTTTTATATATGTTACAGATATGTTTTATATTAAATATGATAATTGGCTCTATTTAAGCTTGAATTGAGGCGAATCTAAGTAGTCTATGGAAAAATGTTTCAAACAAAAATTATTTGTTTTTAAAAAATAAACATTTTTTGTATTTGAACTTTTCTTCTATCTGTTATGTTGGGTCATGAATTTATAGGACCCAATTAGTATCCTTCGTGGGCACCTAAAAACTGTAAATAATTGTAATTGATTGCATTTGTTTTCTGCGAGTAATCGTGTCACGCAATATTAATACATACAAACTTAGATAAATACGTACAAAGCACTCATTTTTATGAAATGTTCGGAAAAAAACCTCGAAACATGAATATAGTACATCATTTCCTGTTTTGATTTTCATGGTGATTCCACAAACTTTCCTTATAAGGAAGGTACAACACCTACAAGTTTTGTTTTATTTATGTGTGTGACTGAATTCAAAAATGTTATCAAAAACTTTGAGAACTGGAGCATAATAAGAAATAATGAATTACCGTTTATGAAATTTTGTATATCAAAACATACCGTTTGTCAATCGATGATAATTTTATCAATTTTACAATAACCAATTACTCAGATCATCCACGTATACTCTTCTTTTATAACGTTTACAGAAAATAATACTTGGGAAATAAGAACCAAAAAGGAAACATTTATAAGTACGACAATCTCTATTGAAACATAATAGTATAATTTTTTCAAATTCCTCACACAAATAATAAAAACTACAAATCCTAATCTTACCAATGAAATTGCATGCACGCACAATCTTGGGATACGAAAAGCTTGGCAACAAGCTTTTTCCAAAAATAACTAATTAATATAAATTTAAAATAACTTTTAAAATACAAATCAATACAAATTTTTGTGTGCCATATCTCCCGTATGGCCATTTCCCCGAACTTACCCAATACAAGTTTTTAATTCAAAATTATTTCCTGCTTTTGGAAGTCTGTTTTTTTTACAAACAATTTTTATTTTTCAATCTCTTGTATTTTGAGTTTGATGAGCCCTCAAATTCCAATGTATACACAAATGATCTACCTGCCTTCCTTCTCAACTTCCATTCAAATTATTGCAATCAAAATTTCCTTGCATTCTAAGAATGCATTCCATTACTGAAAATATAATTGGTTATAATTATTAACCATTGTGATAAATCATGAGTAAAATAATATTTTAACTTTTCCACGTTATTGAAAGGTTCTGGTATTTCAAAATTGTAATTCATTGAAAAAAATGTATTTATTATTTTCAATTAAAATGGAAAAAAAATACAGTTTTAATTATTTTTAGCATTATATAGATACGAGTATATGATAAAAAGAAATTATTGATTTTTTTTTTAGAATTGTAATTTAATAAAAATGTAATTAGATTCAAATATGAAGGTAAATAAATTTTGAATTTAATAAAAAAGAGTGATGTATAAAATGCTTTCCTTATTTTTGAGAGATATAAGCCTACTTAAACAAGTGAAGATAATTACTGACAGAGTTAACTGTTTAAATACTCGACACATTTCATTATTTAAAAAAAATACTATAAATAACCAGTGATTACCGTTATATATATATATATATGTATACTTGTATAATAATAATGTGTATTGTTATTAGCTATAAGTGTTTAGTAGATATATTTGAGATAAAATTGTGGAGAAGTCAATCAGTTTACGAAAAAATATTTGAAGATGTTTGTTTCAAAAAATTAATCTATCTTTTATAGTTTAAAAATTGAGTTAAGCGGATCCATTGAACCCAATAGACCGATTTTGCTCATTCAAGAAATTAAACTGACTATTTATGTTTATAATACGTCGTCAAAATTTCAACTCGCTATCGGTTTTTGTTTTGAGTTATCATGATGACGGACGGACGGACAGTGGGAAATGTTTGTGCATTCAATATATCTTTTTTTTACCGCTTAATTGCCTTTATAATTTAATTCCTACTTCGATAAAATTGTAACTGTAGTTATTCTGTAGATTCTAAAAATATCATCCATTTAATAATGGGATGCGTAGTTTTAAAGATATCACCTAAAATCCGATCCAGAAGTCAATATTTACTTAAGCCATAATTTCTATAGAAAACTTAAAAATAACATGCAAATTTTTTTGATTTTTTGGTTCAAACTCCAAAATCCCACCAATTTTGATTTTTATTTTGTTTCGAAATTATTAGCTTAGGGTAATTTATTAATGAAACTGCACCCACCGTTAATTTATTTTCTTGCCATAAATAATTTTAATTTATCAAATGTTATTATTTTGTGCGTGCTCCAAATTAAAAAATAGAAATTTAAATTAATTAAAAAAATTTTTCTTTACAGTGGATCCATGGGCCCTTTTTAGAAATTATGAACTTGGTGAATTTACTGAAGGTGATTTACGGATTCCTGTAGAAGAAAGTAATAGACGAACATTTTTAAAGAAAGCAAAATTCTGGAAAGAAGGAATTGTACCATTTTTTGTTAACAATATAATTAGTAAGTATTTTTGAATTATTTTATATAATATTTTATTTTATAACTATTTTCTTATTTTTTCTTTTATAGAAAATGATAATCATGCATTAACAGTTCTACTAAACGCAATGCGAACTATTTCAATTGCAACCAATAATTGCATACAGTTTATTCCAATTGATATGAATCAAATTAGTGCTTATCCCCAATTACCATTTCTGAATATAACTGGTGATGAACAAGGTATGTTGAAAATTTTTTAAACTATTTATTGCACTGTATATTGTTTTCCAGAATAATTCATTATTCAAACTATACTATATTCCATTAACTATTTTTGAATTTAATCGATCGTATCGGCTTAAGATATGGGAGATCCCTTACACTTGTTGAGTACCTACACCAAATCTTAGCTCTCTATATGATGCCGTGCGTGCTAGGTAGCTGGTCCGAATAGTAAAAAAATATTATCTGACGTACTCTACCATTAGGAGAACACAATATTAAAACGCGAAAATCGAGCATTGAATTTAATCGAGCGCGTAAGATTAAGATATGGTAGGTTTATTACGTGCTAATAATAGTACATTTTACTAATCTGATGAGTTGAGAATGACACAGAGGAGAGTCACAAACTTGCTAAATCACACGCCACCTGCATCATGCTCAAATCGTCAGATTAGTAAAATGTACACTTTTCAGCACGTGTCTCACTAAGTTTTAAGTTACGTAATTACGTGTGGAATGAAAACGGTTCCGCGTAAAAATCATTATTTATTCTCGAGATTTTCGAGTGAAAATATAGTATCATCGCACATATGTACAAACACACACTGGCATATCTCGGGATTCACCTAATTAGCCTCATTACAATAGCTTCGCTTCTGGAATTGAAGGATGGTTTCTAGCACGTAAATCACGTACAAAAATGTTTTTATTTATCTGCCAATATGAAACTAATTGTATAAATTATTACAATATCCAAAACTTGTACCAACAGCTTATTTTCGAAAAACAGCTTATTTTTGACTTAACATTTCTTTGAAAAAATTTTCTTGATTCACCTTATTATTCGAATTATTTGCAGAAATCAAGTTAACAAAATTACCCTGCCTTTATAATACTAAAATTATTCAAAGAATTGAAGTGAATTTGAAAATTTAATTTGAACAACAAGAATCTTTAGTGGTATTTTCTATTTTCTACAGAGTAAAAAATAATAATCTGCATTCATTTTTTTCTAGGATGCTTTGCTGACATTGGTCAATCAAATTACGAAAATATACAATCACAAATTAACTTAAATATAAACCAATGTTTTCTATTGCCAGGGAATAGTTTGCATGAGTTATTACACATTTTAGGACAAACACATGAACACATGCGTCCCGATCGTGATCAATATATACGAATTGTATGGGGTAATATTTCGCCAGGAGCCCAATCAAATTTCGAAATATTAGATTTTTCTGACGTTGAAAATTTTAATTTGCCATATGATTATGAAAGTGTTACACATTATTCAAGAACAGCATTTACAGTCGATTCAACATTAGCTACGATTGTCCCATTGGTAATGTAATTTTTGTTTTATTTACTTATTTTCTCACAAACTAGAGTGCTATTATGTACTTTCACTGTATACTTGCAATTTTGTCTTTACTATACTCAACCTATATAATATATCAGAGTATATTAATTTTAGCCTAAAGTTTATAACGCTACATAATATTGACAGCACAAACAAAATTTTGGTTTAGGTGTTATTATAAACACCTAATTAGTCCATTTCCGTCCGTCATCACGATCACTCAAAAACAAAAAGAGATAGCGAGCTGAATTATAAAAATAAGTTTAGATGCGTTGCTGAGCAAAATCGGTCCATTGGGTCCATTAGATCCTTGACTCAACGTTTAAACTATTAAAGATAGAAGAAAGTTCAAACAACTGTATTGACTGGAAATTTATTGTATTTTATGAATGCTTCTTAAAAATAGTCCAAACAATGAAATTTAATCATATGCTGACTATCTAAACAATTATCTCTGTTAGTTGTTATCTTCGCTTGTTAATTCACGAATTAAAAAGATCTATTAAAAGATAAAAAATAGATTAAAAACAAGGGGAAAATATAAATCAAGTTGATAATACCTTTATTTGTTATATATTTTACAGAATAAGTCCACCACGATAGGACAACGTACGCATCTATCAGAAATCGATAAAAAGAAATTAAATCTTCAATATGCATGTCCTAAAAATAGAAAACGGTATAAATTCGTAGATATTCTTAATTTGTACAACATTACAGTAAATAATAAAACAATAAATGATCATATACATGAAATAGAACTGGGGGATCATTTAACAGAGCAAAATACATCCAACACTCTTACTTCAGGGCAGTTACAATCTTCAAATATTCATTTAGAATCGTCTAACATTAACGTGCCATTTACTACAACATATTCTAGTACAATAAAATTTACACCAACTCAAACAACGCAAGTATCATATACTACTACACCATCAAACTACGAAACTGGATTCCCTTTTTTTGCAAATGTACTTGAAACATTTCGTAAAAATCCATATGCTTCAATTTTCATAAATGGCATTCCGTACAATCAGAATCAATTACCACAACCAAGTCTTCCTAATTATAGTAAAAACATCTATTCATCATACCCCTCAATAAATAATAGTCCCTATGGACGTGGATACGGCATGGAGTATAATTCTATGAATGATATAACGAAATTTTTTAATTCCATATTTTCTACCAAAAATTATCCATATAGTCAGGATCAAAACATTGCAATCAATAAAAACCAGGCACCACTTTTTGGATATGGATCAAACTTAAATAACATTCCATCTACATACGAACCATGGACAATTCCAAACGAACCTTTTTTATATAATTCACTGGCTTCTACTAGATTAAATAAACCCACTTACTCTAAGACCTCTACGTTCCAGCACAATCACGATAAATCCAATTTTTATAAATCAGATAATGACAAAACACTAGAATCCGAAAATTTGATTTCAAAATTTACCACTTTAAAACATGTTTCTACTAAACCCGAGATTAATAAAACTAGAGACCAACCAAATTCTTTATGTAATATAACACCAAATTCAAGAGATGTCTTTCCAAATCCTTTTTCAGCCTTTTTTAGGTTTATTAATCCTATTCTTAATAATTTTAAAGATAATAATAAGGATTTCAAATTAAACCCATTGACTATGAATCGAGCTCGATTAAATCGAAAAGCTGAAAATGAATACATTCCATACGATGTTGAAACGGATGCTAAAGATTCTTCCGTAATTCTTCCAAACGTATTTTATCCAAATGAACATTCTTTATCGTATAAAAATTCAGAGAACGGAATTGTAGTAGAACCTTCAGAATTCCAAGACTATAACTGGAATAGAATTCCAAATCAGCAAATTACATATCCTCATGTGAGTGGAATTACTTTCCCTACTAGGTTCACTAAAAACGAATATCATTTATTGAATGAAAATCCTGAAAATGACATTACCAAGGAACCGTTTGGACCTGCAGGATATAATTTGATTAGCTTTCCAAATCGTATGTTTAAATATCCATTTGTGAAAGAAAATATTTATCCTTATAGAATCATTAAAAACGAACATCCTTTATTAAATAAAAATCCTGATTTGAATAGTAATCCAAATTTTAGAAACAAATATACTCCAGAAAGTGATAATATTTATTCTACCCAATTAATCAAAAACCAGAATCCTTCATCGAATAAAAGTCCTGAAGATGACATTGTAATGAATTCTCCAAAAATAAAATTAATTAATCCTTTAATGAAGCAGCATATAAACCCTATCAATTATATTAAAATTAAGAATAAATCAAATGAAAATCCAGAAGACGGTACATTTGAAAATTATTTTCTACCGAAAGAGAACAAACCTTATGGATCTGTTGAGGAAATGGAAGCTATCGAATCAAAACAACCTCATGTTTTCTTGAATTTAAAAGCACTCTCAAAATGTTTATATCCTGAAACAACAACCAATACTTATAAAAGGACATTTCCTAATGATTTGTTGGATTTGGAATCAGCTAATTTTAATAATGAAAATCCTTCATCAAGAGATGATATCGATAAAGATATTAATGAAATCATTAAAGTTATTAAAAATGGGTATCCTTCAATGGATTTGGATAAAAGTATTAATGATATTATAAAAATATACACAATTATAAAAAATGGCTATCCCTCAACGGATAAAGACATTGACGATATTATAAAAATGTATCAAGTTATTAAAACCGATTACCCATCCTCGAATAAAGACATGGATGACATTATCAAAATGTATCAAATAATTAAAAATGCCTATCCGTCACCAAATAAAGATATTGATGATATAACAAAAATATATAAAATTCTTCAAAGTGGCTTTTTATCACCGGATAGACATAATAATGGCAATGAAAAGATCTCTGGTCAACCTTTACAAAAGCCTAATTGCAATTTTATTCCATCAAATGTTCCTAAAACGCGTAGCAAAACAAGAAGTAGTCCGACTAATGAAATTAAACGAACTTTAACAGGTTCTCACGAAAATTCTGGAAGGGAACAAAATGAAAATTCTGCAAGGGAATATTTTATTAAAAACTTTAAATTGAACCCCCATGAATCCAAATCACCTGTATTAAAAATTACCACAACACATTATGATCCAAACACTGGAGATACGAGACTTTCAACCAATAACTTCAAAATTAATCCTTATAAATTCGATTCCTCCAATTTAACTCCAGAACAATACAACCAACTTATAAAAATTTTAGATGCTTCAATAAATAATAATGGCTTTCCAAAACATATTCCAGTAGATACAAGCTACAAGCAACTTATTGAAAATTTAGACCCTTCAATATTTGATGATATTGCACCAAAACCAATAAGATCAGAAAGTACCTATACTCCAATAGATGTTGAATCAAATTCTTCACCTTCGCCTTCTATCAAGAAGAAGGATGACAGCGTTACTAAATCCTTTTCTGAATCAAAATCACCGGGATTATCATATAATATTATACCGCATTACGCGTCTCAGTCAAATAGTAATCCTGACTATTTTACAATCAATCCTCAGACACCTCAAACAATCATTCAAAAATTGGAGGATATTTTAATAACGAAAGATGATTCTATAGAAAAACCTTGTAAATCAAATAATCAAAATATCAAAACTTTAAGGCCTTTATCGGGTGATATTAATAAAAATAATCCAAAAACTTCTCCCCATTTTAGAATTAGAAATCCATCCAATCAAAGTTCAACTTCTCATAAAACACATAGTATTATAAAAACCGTATTCAATCGACGTAAGAACAATGATGCAACGCAGTCGAACAATGATGGTATAAATCCTATTAAAGGAAAATTTGAACCTTCTCTACAACCTGACCTTAATTCTTACCGAACATACTTATTGAAAAATATTCAACATCCTTTACCTCGATCGAATTGGTTGGAATATTATATTGCATTGTGTAATGAAAACAAGAAAGATCAATTGAGTGATTTAGTCGGATCAAATTTATCTTATGGCTACGAATAAACTCAATTTTGCGTAACTTTCACACTTTAATTAATAGTGAGTGTATTTGTTTTCTTTGCGTTTTATACGTGTAAAATTAGGTATCGCAACTGAAACCAGACTGTATGGCCTAAAACGGGAGTAGTTATATTATGACTTATTTTTAACGGTTTACCAAGTTCGAAAATTTGAACCTTTGAATCTTTAATGGCTGTTTAAAATCATAAAATATACGATTTTAATGATGTGTTATGTTGTTTACTAATTTTATTTATTTAAATTACTAATTTTAAAGGTTGTCGGATTATTTTATTGGGTAGTGTATACTTGTGGAATCAAAAAATGCAACACTTTTACCTATTTTCATCATTATATACTCGGTTGTCATGATGTTTTGAATTGTTTATCAGAATTAATTTTATTTATCTAAAACATTCAATTTAAACTGAAAAAAATAAATAAAATACTCCATAAAATTTGTGAATTTCATTATTTCTGGTCGTTGCAGTTTTTTATTCCACGAGTATAATTACAAATTTTTCATATTTCAACTTTTATATAAAGATCATGTATGTCAAACATTATTAACTACATTCGTATTTCTTAAGAAATTTGTTTGTGAAAATTATTTTTCATCAAATTATCTCCTAATTTTAAATTTGTATTGCTAATAATTGAACAAAATATGTTTCTAAAATTAATAAAAACTACATTTTTGTAATACCTATTAACATGAAAGCTCATATGTAGTACCTAAGTGAATAAAATTTCTAGTTAGCGAAAACTAAAAATTAAAATAACGAGATAAATTCATTTTTTACTAATTTCCTAAAAAATAACTATCTATGTGTAGATAATGGTATTTGGCATGTACCTATTTTTTGAGTAATTTGTTCGCGAAAATAATAAATTTGCAAAAAAAAAGCTTACCATAAGTGTCGCATGATCCTATTTTCAATGTTCTTCAGGCGGCAAAATTTAAACGGCCGAATTTTTACATTTTAATATGGATAATTATTTTTTGATGTATCTTTTAAAAATGACTAAATATAACTAGATTGATTTAATTTACGCAGTACTGAACTCTACAATTATCGTCGTTCGAGGCCTGCACACTTATTTTTATAAATTATATATTCGTCATACGAATTCGCCTGAAAAAAATTTAATTTATTAACATTTTTTATAATTTATTTATGAAAACATTTTTGAGCTATTTTGAAAAAAATTAATTCGTTAAAATAGTTAATTTAAATAAATGCTGAGAAGAACATTATAATAATACTTATTTAGAAATAGACTTTTGAAAATAGTTTTTCTTACATTGGCGAAAAATTCTACTTAAAAAGTTATTTAAAATATCATATTTTTATCTAAAAATCTAAATTGAAAAAGATTATTGATAACATCTTAAATAAAATTTTGATATTCCTGAGAACATTTTTAATAAATAAAATTTTATAATATAATTTTATTTCTATTTAAACATATAAATATATTTTTGTAATGTGAATAAAAAATTCAAATATTGTTTTACTTTTCTCTTTATAATATTTGTATGTAAGATATTTTTGTAGTATAAATAAAAATCGAAATATTTTCTTACTTGGAATATTTTTACTAAGAATACCATATTGATCAACACTCTTATATCTGCGCACAAATTACTCCAACAAAAATTATCCAAATGTTCTGAAAGTTGACATGTACAATCATGGCATGCAAATAAAATGCTTTTCGAAGAGTTTTTCTCAAAGAAATTGTTCATAACATTCAGATAATTATTTTTTGAGTTATTTGTGCGCGACAATAAGTTACCACGTTAAAAAAAGTACTTCAAATTATTTATCTCTTAATAAAGTAACAAAAAATAAATATTTTTGCAAAATGCAAACGATTTCTTGGTTAATATTAACACTACTGATTAAATCGAAAGAGTTTTTCAATACGTTTTATATAAGAAAATAATTTGCTAATCGCTATCGTATGTATTGTATTCACGATAGTAATCAAAATGCTTTGCCAACAATGAATACAAAACTTCCTCGCAGTGTACGATTATGCTTATTTAGCACAGCTGTATGTTCAGAGGGCTTCAACGAATAATTGCAATTTTAATATGGGATGAAAGAATACATTTTCCATTGAGCAGAGGGAAATAAAATACAAGAAATATCTATATATCACAAAATAATTTTATAATGCAGAGAGATAAAATGTGGATTAGTCTATCTATCTCTCTCCTGACGTTATAAACATTCGCTAGAAAATGAAAAACGGCAAAAAATGTGTTATCGAAGATAGAAAGCAAAAACAATATTATTCATCAAAATACAGTAAGGTATTTTTCACAACAAAAGTTTTGAAAAATTTTAGGAATGAGAACACTTAACACCAATTTAACCAAATTCCACAAAATTTTAAACATAGTATCTATCTTATTATAAGTGTATATGAAAAATATTTAAATATTGTAATTTATTTTATGACAAAAAAAATTAATTTGATTGTTAACAAACGCCAATTAATTAATATAATTTTTTATTTCAAAGTAACTAAAAATGATTAGAAAAAAATTATTCAACTTTTATTGTATTTAATTTACTACTCCTTTAACCCCCACGTATCCCAATTACAATTTACCTTGCGTATGTATTATTATATAATAATAATTTTAAATTTAAGCGATAGACTTGTATACTATATGGTACACGCAAAAATTTACATTTAAATACTATAAAAAGTTTTTAAAAAATTATATAAATACTGCCCTGTAATCTGTACAAAATAGTAATCTACTTATAATCTAAAATTAAAACATGAAACGACATCTGCTAGAAAAAATTTTAAACTAAACATATTTCAAAACATAAAATTATAACAGCTTTTCTGCGGACAAATGCCTCAAAAAATACTTATGCAAATGTTATGCAATTTTGAAATATATTATTTCTGTTAATAATTTAATAGTTGATACTCCTATGAGATTTATCATGTCCAATAGTCACTTTTGCAAAGTTCAAAGCTTAATTTTTATCTAGTGGGCGTGCAACGAAAATAAAATGGGTTGCGTACCATAATAAATGAAAAAAATGATATATGACATTTTTCAAACGTGGATTTAATATGAATTTAATTTTATCTTTTTGGTTACATAATATTCATCTAATGCATAATGTAAGTTTTGATTTCAGTTAAATTTAAGGGGGCTTATCAACAGCTGTTAGAAGCATACAATTTTTCAGCACAAGTAACTCAAATAATATTTATCCAAAAGTTATGAAATTTGGTATGCACAATATTGACATGAAAAACTAGTGTTTGTCGAATACAAAATCTAATTTTGCTTTTTTCCTTATTTCCTTACTGTTACAAAAATCAATTAGATGAAGACGTTGCTCAAATATAGGTAAGTAAACATATGTACCAGAAGAAGATACAGCTTTGCTTCACAAATTTTTGCGGTTTTAGATTCTACCACAAAAGAGTTTGTACTACAGTTTTTGAGGCCGCTGATAACGAATTAAGAATTAAAATTAGCAAAAAATGTCAACATTATGATGTAATAGGCGCGTTTATAGTTTATTGCATTTATTGGCTAAAATAAAATGTATTCATTCTATAAAAACCTGAAAAATTTAAAGAAATTTTTAGATTTGCTAGCATAATTACGTATAAGAAAGCTAAAATTAATATTTTAATGGCTAGTTGTTTGCGAGATATCGTCTGAAATTTGTTATTATGAAATTTTTAATGCTGATCAAACTACTCTATAACTTTAATAATTTTTAAAAAATATATAAGCTATTCGGAAATTAAAAGATCAGTTTGACCGGTAGATTTCAAAAATAACATCTGTGTCTTCAGAATCCGTAGTCTTTGAGATATCATCTGAAATCCAATCCGGAGTTCAATATTTCCAACAAATTCAAACGATATTTCAAAAGACATCCTTCCCATCATAAATAAGCGTTCATTTTTTTTTTTTTAGAGCTTAAATATCTTAGAAAATCTAATATACACAATTAAATTATTTATTATTTTTCACAAAATCACAAAAACTACGTAATGAAGTATATATACATACATTTTCACTAACCTACCCCAAATAAACTGGATTTTATCACAATCTAGATATTTTATGCTTATTTTAACTCGAAATTCGTAATCAGCGACCATCAAAGACCCAGTTACGAATTTTTCAGCCTTTTTTTGATAGAATCGAAAATATGCATTATAAATTGTATTAAAGCGTACCCTAAATATTGATGTTTCATTATTTCCAAATAAAAGGTAAATAAAAAAATTTTCTTATGCTGTACTTAAAACCGTAAAGTTGTATCTACTTGAGTTTAGTTCACAGTTTGTTTTTAAGAAAATTAGCTTAAGAATGCTATAGAAATATCACAAGGAAATTCATCCATTATTAATAGTGTAATTTGTATGTTAGCGTTTAGAAAATCATACGAAAACGCATTAATACAATAAAAGATTAAACAAAGAAAAAGCCTCGTTCATTGAATTGAGCGTTAATTTGTGGAAAGTCATATAAATGAATAACGCAAAATATTTAGTTAATTTCCATTGTTTATTTACAAAAAATTATTGTAACAATATAGTTATAAAAATGCTTAAAGTAAACGATACATTATTTTTACAATAATTGATTGTAAATAAAAAATGGAAACTAGCAAAATATTTATTGTTATTATTTATTTAAAAAAAGGGCTGGTGCATAAACAGGTACAAATAAACATTTACATACAAAACGATTGTAAAGATAGCCAATCAGTCTACATGTAACTACCTGTATTCATTTCTTTACCTGTGTTTCATCAACAAACACCTTTTATAATTAAAATAATAACTTATTATTATATAATCAGTTATTATTTACTTTAGACCATGGTACATGCCTTTACAAATTGTAAAAAGTGAAAGAAACTAAATTAGGATGAAACCCATTGGAAACGTAAATGCTTTTTGTAATTTTTTTTAAAAATAAGGTGAAAAATTAAATATTTAAAATAAATGAATTACAGTGTATTTATAAAAAGGAAAGTTTTCACCTAAATTTTGAGATTATGTGAAAAAATGTAAATACAAAAGTTGTAGATCTTATTATCTACAACTTTGTCATTTAACTTTTTTCCATAGGACTTGTAGTTTTGTCGGAAATCGAGATAAACCGTATTTTACGCTTAAAAGCTCTACTCGTTTCACTTCCCGACCTCAGATTGCCCGTAAATTATTTTTCCTTTCGTTTTTTAAAACTCTCTTCCGTTTCCAATGGGTTTCATAATACATTAATTTTTTGTTGTTTCAAAAATTATCGATCCTTGTATAATTAGGTATCTAAGCGTAATAATTTACACTTTCTAATTTTCTATTCTTACTAAAATTTATAAAAGAAATATCAAAATTTGTATTGAAATGCTTTGATCTTAAAATTAAAATTTTAAATTATGTTTTGATATGATTAATGTTCAAATACTCAGAATTTCAATTTGTTCAACTTTTTGTAAAAAAAGGCATGGAAATTTGTGTAAATCATCTTTAGCAATGCATGGCCACTTTTCAATCATCAGAGTTATATAGTGACTACTGTGAATATATATTCAATCTATACAACAATAGTACACAGCAGTCCTAGATTTTCACCCGTACATGATCTAACTGTGACTGTTGCTTAATTTTGGTGATCGATTGAGATCTGTAATTACGTTACGTCTATGGGGGATCATCGTATATATTTGGTTGGTTAATCTTTGGTCAGACAATTTCAAAGTACAATATTTTTATTTACGAAAAAAATAAATTTGTTGCAAGTTACGATTTGTATACAGAATAAAAATCATAAGTAAAAAAGCATATTCTTATGGAACCACGTCGTTTTAGTGAATTTATTTATACCTGTTGATTGCTCGCAAAAATTTTTACATGCGTGTCAGAGACAGAATGAATTACTAATTTTTTGTTGAAAGATTATTTACAAATATTTTCATACTACTTCAATTACTTAAACAAAATTATCGATATTTTTAGACTATAACGAACCAAACTTTCTCAATAACAATAACTTTTTTTTAAACTAATTCTTTTTATATGCAAATATTATTTATTAATTAGTTCAAATCTTCATGTTTATCATTTCACACGATGCAAGGGGATCTTAGTTCTGTGCTATGTTAAGTTTCAATGAGCATTCGAGTATGTGTTTGATAATGAAAACATGAGTATTTTTATTTATCTTCCGACATAGATAGAAGTTCCTTCTTTCGTTTAAAAGGTCACATCTAATAAAAAATATATAAATGGTTAAAATTAATTGAATATAGATACGAAAACCGTTGATTACAAAAACTAAAATAAGCATTCTATTAAACTTTAAATATTTCAATTATTTTCTCTTGGTCCTACAAAACTAGCCATTGATTTAGAAATTAGTCCCCTTCAAAATTCCTACGATAAAGCAAAAACCAATTTAATTACATACAATATTTTATTTCCGCTACTACCTAACAAATTCAACGGTACTTTTTTCAAGTGAGATTATTTTCATAAATTTGGATGGGAATCTCAGAGGAAAAACCGCGTATTTTGGTGTTTTTAAAGATTTGAGCAAATTAAGCCAAGGGTAAGAATTTGTATGTAGATTGAGTTTTTGTCCAGGAGATTGGGAGTGTTAAATTCCAAATTCCTCCTTTCAAACATCTCCTAAACCTCAAATTTATAATTAAGTATACCAATCAACTTGTGTGTTTCAAGTCCTGAATGAAATCTACATCGGTTGTAAAAAATTTGATCATTATTAAGTAGAAATTTCATGATAATAAACCATTTACTTCCATATTAAAATGTAGGTTATATTCCAATAATGTTGTACATATTTTTAAATTCTAAATGTTTTTTAAAAGTCCATTTCTTCAAATTAATTTTTATAATTTTCATCTTAGTTTCCAATCTATAAGAAAAAAATTCATTAAAACAGGGTATCAAACACTTATAAAGGATGAATAACTGTACTGAACTACATGGTTATTTGTCAATAAACAAAAATGATTTAAAAAATAACTTAATTACATAATCGATTATTATAGAATACGATCTGAAAGTACTTGTGTATATAAAACCGCATTTTTAAAGAAATTATGTTAATAGTAGTTCAAGAACTAAGAATCCGGTTGCTACTAGACCAATCTCTTTTCACGCCCCCTCTTTTTCGATGGGTTGAACATCGAAAAACAGCCAAAACAAGTTATTTTAAAAATACTTTATGCGGCTTCTACTTTTATTAATTTTCTTTTTTTGAAAATAATCATAAAAAGTAAAATTTTTATTTTATACATTTCTATTTTTTTTTTAGCACAATTCCATTGACTGAATACTCTGCTGTATTTTTCTACTCGAGTACATTCAGATCATACTCTATTTTGTAAAAATGATCAGTAACTCATAAATTTGTAATAAAAATAAGACATTTGTTAAACAAATACCGATTTAATAAATTTTTATGTGATTGATTAAAATTACAACTTCTTTTTTCACTATTTATCGCTTTTGGAAAGTATCTAACGAAAATGTAAGAGAAATTCATGAACTTGCTACGGAATTAATTTTTCCAATATTTTTCAATGAATATAACTGTAGCGGACTTATTGAAATATCTATACGAAAATTTTATCATTATGCCAGAAATTTTATGCATACCAAAATTCAAATCAGAAATGTATTTCAATCGCTCAAACTATAGAAGCTACTTGTTTAATGATCCATAAGAAAAAGTAAACAAGCTGTTGGCTACTGTTAAAAATTCTTACTTTTATTATACTTTAAAAATGAACAATTTAATATTTATTAACAAATAAATATATAACAGATTATATAAACAAGTTGTTGCTTTAAGACAAATTTAACCTGTATTTATTAACTCACATTATAGGGGTGGGCTATATAAACAGGTAGCCAATCGTACTTATCTTTTATTATTACTACAGGGGTCTTATTTTATTTTTATAAATTTGTATATGTTTACAAAATGAATAAAAAGGGATGAAATTAAAAGAATAGAAAAGGTAACACCCCTTAAATTTAAATTTAACAAAACAAGGTGTAGAACCTGTATGACTTTGGAAACTTAATATTGTTTTAGAATACGCCTTTTCGAAGTAAAATGGTTTTAATATGTTTTATAACGTGATTTTGTAGTATTTCTTATCGTAAGAGAACCCATTTATATAATATGAAAATATGAACAATTTTTGTCTAGTGAAATCCTCAGATAATCCAAGAAACCTTCAGATAAACAAATTCGTTTCAAATAAGCTTTTGAATCTCCTTTCAAGAAGAGCGCATCGAATAATCAAATCTATATGCATTAATTATTAAAGATAACTCAAACCCAATGCTTCTATCATCTGATAGATTTTCTAGAAGTAATATTTTGTTATATAAGTTAAATATCACGGGTTATATCATCTGATAGATTTTCTAGAAGTAATATTTGGTTATATGAATTGTTATTTCTATTTTAAAATACAGGATTTCAATTATACTATACAGGTGACACACTGTATAATTGATAGATATATATATACAAAATATATTGGAAAAAGGTTATTACCTCCTAGATGTTGTTAATTTATTCATTTTTCCCTTCGAATTTGTTAATGTGGGTAGAAATGAAAATCGCTTACCTAAAATTATTTAAGTAGGTGTTAATTAACATTCAAGTTTTGTGATGGAGATATTGTACCATAATTGTATCCATATCATATCAACAACAAGCACATATTTTAAGCCTTTAATTCTTAATGAAGTTTTATATTCTTAATTTTACTTTTTATTTGTAACGAATAATTAAATTTTGCCAATGATTTCCATTCTTCTAGATAATTTTACTCATTCAAACTTCTTTTTAGAACTAATACCTAAAGATTTGATAAAGCCAGTATTTAAGAATTTACTGGTTTCAAATATTTACCTATAAATTTGATATCGAATTTATCATTGGATTGTATTACTTCAAAATTAAATTCGCCATTCGACGTATTACAAAATTCTTTAGAAATCGTTTCAAAATTTTTCAAATAATTTCCAGTAAAGTCCATTTAAATTTCGAAAAATCGTCATTTTTATTATTTTTTATATAACATTATTTTTCCCACAATTTTAAATTTGATCCAAGTGTGGTCTAATTCAATATCGATGTAATTCCCAATATTATTTCTTCTAATTGTCTAATTGTAAAAAATCTAAATTCAGATTACTAAATTTTCAGATAACAGATCATGGACTCCATCTTCCATAGACTTATACTAAAATTCTAATAGACACATTAATTAACGTTTAAACATGCGTATTATGATAATTTGCCATTATGACATTTTGTACATATTTTGTATGAGTCCATTATAATGAGTTTAAAAATTGTTTGTTTATTGTTATAATAAAAAGACGATTTAGTCTGATATTCTACGAAACAATATGTCTCATGTTCACCAGCGAAGGAGTAATAAATTTTTAATTTGTCGTGAAGTGAATACTTTGCTAATACTTTGCATACAATTGTTAACTTATGCAAGATGATGTGTAAGAAAATGCATCACTTTCGAGAATTTTGATCAAAACGTTTGATAATTTATTAAAACTGTTACAATTATAGTTAGTTATAATTTTCATTTTTTCACAAAAATAAAATTACATAAGCAAATTCCAAAACAAACTGAGGCGAATAAATAAACGATAACAAAGGTCACAAGCAAACATCTTGACGAGAATCTTACTAATGGCAGAAAATTACTTGTTTACAAAGACAAATTTGATTAATTTTAAGTTCCCACGATAAAATTGTTTTTGTGTAGTGTTGTTATTCAAATAGAATTAAATTGGTTAGAACAGGCATAAACAATTTTTTTTGAAAAGACTGTTTAGTACCTATGTTAAAAATTTATGTATGCTGAAGGCAATGTAAATTTTGAACGCTTAAAATTGATAGCAAAAACGCCTAATTAGTCTATTTAAGTCCAATTGTGATTTTTACTTCAGGTTTATTTATCTAAAATTTGATGCGTTCCACACCGAAACATTTATATCGAATTTTTAAATGATTAAAATCGGAGATAAGATTTCAAATTTTAGAATAATCTGACTTATTTTTACCAGGGTATTGATTTTTACAATCAAAAATATTTCAATGCCATCTAAAAGTGATTATAATAAAGCAGAAAAATTAGGACACTTTAGATACTCGGTATATGGTTAAGTATTAATATTGGATTTTTTTTTAATCATTAGCATTCATAAAATACTATAAGTATCCAATCTATATCGTTATAAATAGATATGTAATAGTAACATTTATTGTAATTATATATGTTAACTAAATTTGAGCTAACATTTTAGCGAATCTAAACATTTATTGAAAAAATGTTTCAAACAAAAGTGGTTTATTTTTAAAAACCAAACATTTTTGTCTTCAGATTATTCCTGTTTTGTTTTAATTGGGTTTGTTTTTAATTCCTGTTGGGCCATGGATTCATTGGAGCCAATGGAACGATTTTGCTTATTAACGTACTGTTTTTTACATTTTATGTCTTGATTATGTCACCAAAATTTCAACTTGCTATTTCTTTTCGTTTTTGAGTTATCTTGGTGATAGACGGACGCGTAAGCCAAATTTGTCTGTGACTTCAATATTTTCCAGCGTTATAAATTTAGAAAATTAATATACTCTGATATATAGTATTTGTCGAAGATTATTCTAAAATACTATGAGATAAGATTTGATATATTTTTTAGGAACTCATATGGAACTTTACTGAGAAATACTTAGTTTAAAAAGGTTAATTAATTTTAGGATAAGGGTACATTTAGAATAAGTATTTTACTCTCAATAGATAAACTTTCAAGAAATACAATTCATACAATTATTTTAATGAATATCGTTTTTTTTTTTTTTTTTAGAAGAAAACTAAATAAAAAATTTGAATATAATAAGTCTATTTTTTGATATATATATACCTATATTCAGGTCTATCGAAACTATTCTCTTTGGGTAATAGAACAGTAAGTGGTATAATTCAACGTTTCCGCTTTTTTAATCATTTGTCCCGAGTTGGTCAGAGTGTTAAGGTGTGCAAATTTGTGTGTTCGTAATACTTTATGGAAAAATTCATAATACGTTATGGAAAAATTCACATTTCATCCAAATTTGGTTAGTAAATCATTTCTATTTATCATAAAATATATATCACATATGTTTTTCTTGAAAATTTTTGTGAATTTCGCGAAAAATTAGATAGTTTTTTCTTAATTTTTTTGGAGGGAAAATACTCGACAGTTAATTTTAGTCATTTCTCGAATAAAATATTAACTAATCAATAATGTATAGATTATTTAAAATGTTTTCACAGTTAATTTAATGCTTTGGGATTATTTTTTTGACAATTTTTATTTATTTTAATGATAATTGGTTTTACCGTGAATTTCATGTAACGGTCGTTTTGAGATTCAACTTATTGTTTATAACGATTATAGTATTCACAAATTAATTTTCTCGTAGATTTGTATCATTTTTCAATTCGGGAATAATTTTTTTTATTTAGTTTTTCATAGTGTTTTATTTTTTGAGAAAAGTTTTTTTATTTGGCGGTAAAATTTTTTTTGTTATATCATCCAGGTACAAAATGGCTACCATGGTGCGCCATTGTAATTGAGATATATATATATATATATATATATATATATATATATATATATATATATATATATATATATATATATATATATATATATATATATATATATATATATAAATAATTTGTTTTTTTTTTTTTTTTTTTGAATAATTTAATTATTTATTTTATTTAATTGGTTTTACATTAGAATTTTTAAGTAAAGCTGTTTTTAAGCTTGAATCCGCCATGTATATACATACATGTAATTGCGCATGAATATTAATTTTTTTTTTTTTCTTTTTTTTTTTTTGCATATATATATACCATTTTAAACTAGACTAAAAAAGGTTTAATACGAGATATTCAGTCGGGTAAGACCAACCTGAATATAAAATTATAATTTTTTTTACATATAAATAATATAAAAAATACAAATATTATATATGATTCTTTTTTTTATTTATTTGAAAGCTCATGCTTCCCATTTCAATCTGGTCCATATGTGATATCTCTAACGGGAGAGAAAGGGCAAAATCAATTTTCATGGTTGCATACAACACTCAAAAGTAAATTGCCCATCTTATACTTAGCTTAAAAATTGATTGGTTGGCGTTGACTAGGAAAGACATTTGGCCACAAGGAAATATTTAAAATTATATTTTACTTTTTAGTTAATTTTATTATGAGCATTATTTTTTTAAAATTTTATTGACCAATAGCGTTATGATAAAAAAAAACGTACTTAAATCTTTTTCAGGCTTGTTTTAAAATGGTAACCATATTTTGGTATACAAAAGCTTACAGGATGACAAAGGGCCCTGCAACTTCAAAATTTCAAATGGCACCCTATCTTATATCTTTTAATGAGCAATTCTTGTATATATATATATATATATATATATATATATATATATATATATATATATATATATATATATATATATATATATATATATATATATATATAGATATATATTTATAATTGGAATCTCGGAATCGGCTCCAACGATTTTCATGAAATTTAGTATATAGGGGGTTTCGGTGGCGATAAATCGATCTAGCTAGGAATCATTTTTAGAAAATGTGATTTTATTCAATAACCAACGCGTTCGAGTAGTCTCACATCAAAAATATGACTCTTCCTGACATGTTTTGGCGAATAATAATACTAAATGCAAAATAATAATACATATGCAAAAATATGACTCTTCCTGACATCTATTGGCGAATAATAATACTATTTTTTGTGAGCAACTAATTACTTTAACGACGCAACAGCAGATGGCGTTGTTAAGTAACACGAAGTCAATAAGTGTTTATAAAATTTATATAAAAAAAAAAAAAATACCGAACAAAGCTCGGTCATCCAGATATTGTATGTATTATACCTGATGATGTGTCGTATCACATCATTCTAAAGATTTATTTTCTAATTTTTAATTGGTTCAAAAATAACAACGTTATGGTACAAAGTTCAAAACAAAAATTATGTTTTAAGTTCTTATATTGATTCCAATAAATTATTTCATAATTTTATTGATAATGTTAAATTTCTAAAATTGTTTATGTTCACTGGCTTTGCTTACCTATTCAAATTCTCTTATGATACGGAATATAATTATCGAAAATAAAAGGTCTATTTGAACTGGTTATTCAGATAATAATCAATTCAAGAAATTACATATTTTTCAAAACATGTTTAATTTTGAAAATTAAATTCGCTATAATAAATAAATTTGCATAAGCAATGTCAGTGAATGTAAACAATTACATAAATTTGACATTATCAATAAGACAATGTAATAATTTATTGGAATTAATATAAAAACTTAAAAAATTGTTTTTAAACTTTCTACCATAACGTGGTCGTGTTTGGACCAATTTCGAATTTGATGGTACCAATGATGATTTCAGTATTTGAAACGCCCGTGGGCCACCCTGTAATTTTTTTTTTTTTTTACAAAAATCGATTATCATTTTTTCAACTTGACTGAGAAAGATTAATTATTTTCCTTTTGTTCATAACATTATCAGTTAAGCGCTCTGCCACACTACTGATTATTTTACCAACGTCCGTTCTACCTTTCTATTGTGTTAAATACAAGCAGCCACACTACAGTATGATATAGAACAGACGTTCTAGCTTTCTATTATGTTAAATTCGAGTTGACACACTATAATTTATAACACATTCGTTTTTCTCAGCGGACGTCGAATTGGACGTACGTTAGTTGGATATTGTTGTTTTGTTTATTATCTATTGTAACATGGTTCAAAACTTGCCTGATTTGTATTTTATTTTCAAAAAATACATGACTCATTTGCAAATAATATTTCTTGTATTATACATCGTACAACATCATAGATGTTTATCAAGTTATTAACTAAAAAATAATTTATTCTAATAATGGAACCGGAAGATGTATTAAAATTTTCTTATCTTGTACATTCATATTAAAAAAAAAAAGAAAAATTATTGCTGAATGAAATAACGAAAGTTGGTATTAGCCATATAAAAGGACGGAGTATATTTGCAAAAAGAAAGTTTTCCAATGTTCAAAAGTTTTTTGGGCGTCGATTTTGAAACACCGCATTATTCTAGCATAAAAAATTGAGTATTTTAAGATATGTATTCCAAAGGGGACGTATATAATTGTAGTTTTTCTATTTATTGGAAAAATTAAGCAAAATTTTGACAAAAAAGTTTGCTGATTTTCCCGAATGTAATGCAAAAAAAACGAAAGTTTTCCAATTTTATTTCACATCGATTGCAAAAAACCGCATTTCTATAGTAATTATAGAAAAAATGTTAAGTTTATAAAATTACTTATTTTTAATGTATGGTGGCACACTCTCTGTTTATAAAATATTCCAAAAACGTATCATAAAAAAATCCCTGTGCTTACCTTTATACAACCAAACCAGGAATTACAATGTATTTACACAATACACAAATTTAACAAGATACACAAACTATACAATTATAATTATAAATAAATATAACAGTAAATAAATTAAAAATATCTAACTCTGAAATACAATGAAATCATAATGTGTCAAGGTATATTTAATTTCATTGAAATCTGCAACGTCCGTTAGACGAACGCTAAAACTGACGTCCGTTCGCTTCAATGCACGTTGAAAATTAACTTTAGTGTGGCATGCTCCATTTAACTAAATGGAAAGCTGAAATTCACGTCGACTTCAACTTCCGTTGCTTCGGTGAAAAAAATCTATAGTGTGGCAGGGAGGTAAAGATATATTCTGCTCAACCTATAAAAAGACCACTCTGTATATATACAGAATAATCGTTATGACAAAAACTACGTACCTAATGTTTTTCAGTTTAGTTAAAAATGGTGACCGTTTTGTTTGTAAAACTAAACTTAACTATTAATTAATAAAGTTTTGATGCATTAATAAAGTAAATGCATTGGGTTACATTCTCAAATAGATTCACTGATAGCTTTGGTACGTCCGTAAACACAACGGAAACTCAATGGGTTTAATTTCCAATATTTGTGCTATTGGGTGTTTCAGTACACTTATAACTACATCGAAAATTCAGTACGATCAAATTCAAAGGACGTGAACTTATAATTTTTACGGATCCAATATTTAGGAAATAATTTTTTTCAGGATTTCCAAAATAATTTACAGGTTTTGATGCTTATAAGTTTATGGCACATTTCATGATCTTTTCTAAAGTAATTCGACTGTGAGTATTTCAGTCAATACACCCGAAATCTTATGGTGTAATTACATTGAGTTACATTCTCAAATAGATTCACTGATAGTTTTGGAATGTCCGTAAATACATCGACAATTCAAAGGATTTAATTCCTAATATTTGTGCCATTGGGTGTTTCAGTACACTAGGAATACATAATCGATAATTTATAAGGATCAATTTCAAAAGACGTGTAATTATAATTTTTACTAATCCAATATTAAGGAAATATTTTTTTTCAGGATTTTCAAAATAGTTTACAGGTTTTAATGCTTTTAAGCTTATGGCA
Source organism: Chrysopa pallens (assembly GCA_020423425.1). Taxonomy (NCBI): domain Eukaryota; kingdom Metazoa; phylum Arthropoda; class Insecta; order Neuroptera; family Chrysopidae; genus Chrysopa; species Chrysopa pallens. The sequence goes on from CM035593.1 coordinate 33,847,495, forward strand.
CATTTCATGATCTTTTCCAAAAGTAATTCGACTGTGATTATTTCAGGCAATACACCCAAAAACTTATGGTGTAAATGCATTGAGTTACATTCTCAAATAGATTCACTGATAGTTTTGGTACGTCCGTAAATTCTTTGAAAGCTCAATGGGTTTAATTTCCAATATTTGTGCTATTGGGTGTTTCAGTACACTTATAAATACATCGAAAATTCAGTAGGATCAATTTCAAAGGACGTGTACTTATCATTTTTACGGATCCAATATTAAGGAAATAATTTTTTTCAGGATTTTCAAAATAATTTACAGGTTTTGATGCCTATAAGCTTATGGCACATTACATGAACTTTTCCAAAAGTAATTCGACTGTGAGTTTTTCAATCAATACACCCGAAATCTTATGGTGTAAATACATTGAATTATATTCTCAAATAGATTCACTGATAGTTTTGGTAAGTCCGTAAATACATCGATAATTCAATGGGTTTAATTTCTTATATTTGTGCTATTGGGTGTTTCAGTACACTAGGAATTCATAATCGATAATTCATAAGGATCAATGGCCTCGTTTTCCAGAGGTTACTGTTTGTGTTAAGTGTTGTGCGCGAGAGCCCTTAGCCTTTGGCAAGCTCTGGATCGGCCTCGTTTTCCAGAGGTATGTGTTTGTGTTAAGTGTTGTGCGCGAGAGCCTTTAGCCTTTGGCAAGCTCTGGATCGGCCTCGTTTTCCAGAGGTAAGTGTTTGTGTTAAGTGTTGTGCGCGAGAGCCCTTAGCCTTTGGCAAGCTCTGGATCGGCCTCGTTTTCCAGAGGAAAGTGTTGAGCGCCAGTGCCTTTGGAATCTCTGGATCGGCTTTATTTTTCAGAGGTAAGAAGGTCATTAAAAGTTTAAATGTTTCAATTACGAGAAGATGTGCTATTGTGTGTTTTAGTCACCCATGGAGTCATCTTAAGTTCAAAGGGTTGGATTTCCAATAGTTGTGCTATTGAGTGTTTCAATACACTCATGGAATCATCTAAATTTCGACAGGTTCAATTAACAATTGATGTGCTATTGGGTGTGTCAATTCACCCATGGAGTCATCTAAAGTTCAAAAGGTTAAGTAACCAATAGATGTGCTATTGGGTGTTAAAATACACTCATGGAGTCATCTAAAGGTTCAATTAGCAATAGATGTGCTATTGGGTGTTTCAATACACTCATGGAGTCATCTAAAGGTTCAATTACTAATAGATGTGTTATTGGGTGTTAAAATACACTCATGGAATCATCTAAATTTCGACAGGTTCAATTAACAATAAATGTGCTATTGGGTGTGTCAATTCACCCATGGAGTCATCTAAAGTTCAAAAGGTTAAATAACCAATAGATGTGCTATTGGGTGTTAAAATACACTCATGAATACATAAAATAAGCATGAGGATCATTGATTCAGGTTTTTTAAAAATAATTTACAGGTTTTGATAGTCCATATCATCGGCTCTTACAAAAGAGTAAGAAAGAGTGTTTCAGTCAGTACACATAAACTTATGGGGTAAATGCGTTGGGTTGCATTCTTTAAAGATTATCAGATAGTTTCGGACATCCGTAAATTCAATGAAATTGCAAATTTTTCAATTCCCGATATTTGCGTGTTTCAATACACTTATAAATACATCTAAAATTCAGTAGGATGAATTTCAAAGGACGTTTAATTATAATTTTTACGGATCCAGTATTTAGGAAAATTTTTTTTTCAGCATTTTTAAAATAATTTACATGTTTTCATGCTTATAAGATTATGGCACATTTCATGAGCTTTTCCAAAATTAATTCGACTGTGAGTTGTTCAGTCAATACACCCTAAATCTTATGTTGTAAATGCATTGAGTTACATTCTCAAATAGATTCACTAATAGGTTTTGTATGTCCGTAAATACATCGAAAGCTCAATGGGTTTAATTTCCAATATTTGTGCTATTGGGTGTTTCAGTACACTTATAACTACATCGAAAATTCAGTACGATCAAGTTCAAAGGACGTGTACTTATAATTTTTACGGATCCAATATTTAGGAAATAATTTTTTTCAGGATTTCCAAAATAATTTACAGGTTTTGATGCTTATAAGGTTATGGCACATTTCATGATCTTTTCTAAAGTAATTCGACTGTGAGTATTTCAGTCAATACACCCGAAATCTTATGGTGTAATTGTATTGAGCTACATTCTCAAATAGATTTACTGATAGTTTTGGTACGTCCGTTAATACATCGAAAGTTCATTGAGTTTAATTTCTAATATTTGTGCTATTGGGTGTTTCAATACACTCGGAAATCATAATTGATAATTCATAAGGATCAATTTCAAAGGACGTGTAATTATAATTTTTACGGATCCAATATATAGGAAATATTTTTTTTCAGCATTTTTAAAATAATTTACAGTTTTTCATGCATATATGCTTATACCACATTTCATGAGCTTTTCCAAAATAATTCGACTGTGAGTTTTTCAGTCAATACTCCCGAAATATTATGGTGTAAATGCATTGAGTAACATTCTCACTTAGATTCACTGATAGTTTTGATACGTCCGTATATACATCAACACTTCAATGGGTTTAATTCCTAAAATTTGTGCTATTGAATATTTTAGTAAACTTATAAATACATCGAAAATTCAGTAGGATCAATTTCAAAAGATGTGTAATTATAATTTATACGGATCCAATATTTAGGAAATATTTTTTTTCAGGATTTTCAAAATAATTTGTTTCCATGCTTTTAAGATTATAGCACATTTCATGAGCTTTTCCAAAAGTAATTCGAC